>SEYY01007895.1:0-5000 GCA_009176605.1 Armadillidium nasatum
TATTATTATTATCACACTTTGTACCAGTGGTTTTTGAGTTGTTGGGGGAAGTACCCCACTATGAAAGAGGGAGGGGGAGAAAGAGAAGTGTTAATCATTTTAATTTATCTCCAAAAAATTAAAATAATTATGTGTAATCATTAATTATTAATTGATTAATTTATTAATTAATTAATTAACTAACTAATTTACAAATATAAATTTATAAATCTTCTTTTATATTTGAAGGGGGATCCCCACATACACGCGTTTCTTAATGAAAGAGTGGAGTCTATGGCTTTTCGTAACGTCCATCGCTCTCTTCATATTCTTTTATAAGATCTTTCACTCTTTGTATTCTAAAGTTATTACAATGGAGTTGTTATTAATCCAGAACTGCATCTCTCTCTCTCTCTCTCTCTCTCTCTCTCTCTCTCTCTCTCTCTCTCTCTCTCTCTCTCTCTCTCTCCCTCCCTTTCTCTCTCTCTCTCTCCCTCCCTCCCTTTCTCTCTCTCCATCTCTCTTTCTTTCTATCTCTCTATCTCCCTCCCTTTCTCTCTCTCTCTTCCTCCCTTTCTCTCTCTCTCTCTTCCTCCCTTTCTCTCCCTCCCTCCCTTTCTCTCTCTCTCTCTTCCTCCCTTTCTCCCTCCCTTCCTCCCTTTCTCTCTCTCTCCCTCCCTTTCTCTCTTTCTTTCTCTCTCTCTCAATCCCTTTCTCTCTCTCTCCATCTCTCTTTCTTTCTATCTCTCTCCCTTCCTCCCTCCCTCCCTTTCTCTCTCTCCCTCCCTTTCTCTCTCTTTCTTCCTCTCTCCCTCCCTCCTTTTCTCTCTCTCTCTTTCTCCATCTCTCTCTCTTTCTCTCTCACTCCCTCCCTCCCTTTCTCTATCTCTCCCTCCCTTTCTCTCTCTCTCTTCCTTTCTCTCTCTCTCCCTCCCTCCCTTTCTCTCTCTCCCTCACTCTCTTTTTCTCTCTCTCTTCCTCCCTTTCCCTCTCTCTCTTTCTCTCTCCCTCCCTTTCTCTCTCTCCCTCCCTTTCTCTCTCTCTCTCCCTCGCTCCCTTTCTCTCTCCCTCCCTCCCTTTCTCTCTCTCTCCCTTTCTCTGTCTCTCTCCCTCCCTTTCTCTCTCTCTCTCCCTCGCTCCCTTTCTCTCTCTCTCCCTCCCTCCCTCCCTTCCTTTCCCTCTCTCCCTCCCTTTCTCTCTCTCTCCCTTTCTCCCTCTCTCTCCCTCGCTCCCTTTCTCTCTCTCCCTCCCTCCCTTTTTCTCTCTCTTTCTCTTTCCCTCCCTCCCTATCTCTCTCTCCCTCCCTCCCTTTCTCTCTCTCTCTCATCTGAATCATCACGTGGTCTTCCATAAAATCTAGAACATGGGTTCCCAACCGTTTTTTCGTTGTGGAACCCCTGAGTCGGACCCCTTGAGTAACTTTACGGATGTGGACCCTCATATACTCATATATAATATTCCTAAATTAAGTAAGCATTTTTTCTTTGAAGATCTCCTCAAACCTTCTGCGGTCTCCTAGGGGTCCATGTAGACCCCATCAATGCTTCTGATGTCACCTAGGGGTCCATGTAGACCCCCTCAATGCTTCTTCTTTTCCCTGGGGTTCCATGTGGTCCCCTGGGAGTCCATGTAAACCCCCTCAAAACTTCTGCGGTCTCCTAGGAGTCCATGTAGATCCCCTCAACGCTTCTGCGGTCCCCTAGGGTCCATGGAGACCCTCTCAATGCTTCTGAGGTCCACTGGGGGTCCATATAGACCATCTCGATGCTTCTGCGGTCCCCTGGGTGTTCATGTTGACCCCTCAAACCTTCTGCGGTCCCCCTGGGGGTTCATATGGATCCCTGTTGAGAAACTCTGGTCTAGAAAAAACTTCTTTCTATTCCCCCCTCTTTCAAAATCCACATATTCGTGCATGTCGGCGCTTGATTTCGATGACAACTCTGAATTTCCCTCACACTGCTAAATTTCTTATTCAACTCTGGCTATGTCCCACCATAAGGGACAAAATATTAAATATAATAATAATAATAATAATAATAATAATAATAATAATAATAATAATAATAATAATAATAATAATAATAATTATTTAAAACATATGAAAAACAATTCTGTATAGTTTGTATTATATATATTCGTTTTTATTCATTGTGTGCGTGAAATAAACATATCCGCTTATTATATATATATATATATATTATATATATATATATATATATATATTATATATATAATATATATATATATATATATATATATATATATATATATATATAATATATATATATATATATATATATATATATTATAATATATATATATATATTATATATATATATATATATATATATATATATAATATATATATAATATATATAAATATATATATTATATATATATATATATATATATATATATATATTATATATATATATATATATATATATTATATCCCCACAAACACCAGACATAAAATTAATAACATACGCCGACGACATATCCATAAGAATACAAAACCCCTCCATACCCACAGCCACCACACTCACTCAATCATACATCCAACAACTGGAAACATGGCTAAAATCAAACAGAATGACAGCTTCCCCCGAAAAATCCTCAATTACTCTTATCACTACCGACAAACACCAATCTTCCCTCCACCCCCACGTAAAACTAAATAATACCCTCATTCCTTTAAACAAATCCCCAAAGATCCTAGGCCTCACATATGACACACACTTCACCTTCTCAAAACACATCGAAAACATAACCAACACTGCAAACAGGAAATTTAAACATCATCCGAACACTGTCACATAACAATTTCAGTAACGAACTAACCACCCTCATCACAGCATACAAACAGTTCATCAGACCTACACTTAATTACGCATCTCCAGCTTGGTACCCTGCCACCTCACCCTCAAACATAGAGAAGTTACAAATAAACCAAAATACCACTCTTCGAATCATCACAGGTTGCACCAGAACCACTCCAATTCAGCATTTACACGAAGAAACAAAAATACTCCCGATCCGTACTCACCTTGACATGATAGGAACCCAATTCTACACAAACACCCTAGACATTTCACACCCCTGTCACTATACCCTACAAGACCACACAAGACACCGTCTAAAATTACCTCCATCATCACCTGCCCTATACTACAGTAATATGTTCAGAACTATTCCACCTACTGCAAACAAAAAACATATCACTAAACAAACACATACACACATCATAACACAAAATTATCTCAACACCCGCCAACCATATCATCTTCTCAACGAAAAACCCCCCGACATAGCAAATACACAAAACACATTACCACGCAAAACCCAAATTACCCTATCCAGATTAAGGTCAGACCACCACCCTAACCTACAAGCATACAAACATAGATTCAATATACAAAACACACTATCCCCAATATGTCAAAGATGTATGCAAGAACCAGACACAACAGAACACCTCCTTCTGAGATGCCCCCCTCCTTACACAACACAGAACCCTCCATCCATCACATCTCTCTGAGAGACCTTTGGGAACGGCCGTGGCCGTCGCGGATTTCCTGAAAGGCAGTGGGGCCCTTCCAGTGAGGAAGATCCAAGGGGAAAAAAAGTAAAAAAGTAAGTAAGTATATAATATATATATTATATATATATATATATATATATATATATATATATATATATATATATATATATATATATATATATATATATATATATATATCCGTTTGACCCTTCTAACTATCGACCTATAGCTCTCACTTGTGTTCTATCTAAAATTTTTGAAACTCTCCTCAACTCTCATTTCCTGGATCATTTGGAGTCTCATTCTCTTCTCTCTGATCACCAGTATGGCTTTCGTCGCTCGAGGTCAACTGGTGACATACTTTCCTATCTTACTGATCTATGGTCTTCTGCCCTTAGGGACTTCGGGGAGTCTTGTGTGGTGGCGCTTGACATATCCAAGGCTTTCGACCGGGTATGGCATGCGTCACTAATCTCTAAGCTCCCTTCCTTTGGGTTTCCTCCTTCTCTTTGCTTACTCTTGTCTAGTTTTCTCTCAGATCGTTCCATTTCGGCAGTTTAGATGGAGCGACCTCTTCCTCCTTTTCTGTCAACTGTGGTGTTCCTCAGGGTTCTGTTTTATCTCCAACCTTTTTCTTACTTTTCATTAACGATCTTCTCCACTGCACTTCTAACTCTGTTCACTCTTATGCTGATGATTCAACTCTACATTCTTCTACTCATTTCAAATCTGCTCCCTCTTTTGCTTCTAGACTTGCTTCTCGTCTTCAACTTTCCGATTCTATTCTTGCCGATCTGGATGGAATTTCCCGGTGGACATAGCAACCTTGTGAAATTCAACTCTTTAAAAACTCAACTTCTTCACATCTCCCTCTCAAAAACACCTCCTAACTTTCCTATCCTCTTCGATGGCTCTCCCGTCTCACCTGTAAATAACATTAACATTCTTGGTCTAAACATAAACAACAAACTGTCTTGGAAACCACATATCACAATGGTTGCTAAAGCTGCCTCTAAGAAGCTGGGAGTTCTGTTCAGGTTGCGAGAGTTTTTTTCTTCTGAGCAGTTACTCCAAATATATAAGGGTCTTATTCGCCCTTGTATGGAGTACTGTTCTCACATTTGGGGGGCTCTGGCTCCTCCTCTCTTCTGGATAGGGTTGAGTCTAAAAGCTAAGAGATTAATAAACTGTCCCCTACTTTCAAACTCTCTTGACCCTCTGTCTCTGCGACGTGACGTTGGCGCGCTATCTCTTTTCTACAGGTACTACAATGGCAGGTGCTCGAGGGAATTGGCCTCTCGCATTCCTCCACCATTGCGTCGTCCTCGTTGCACGAGGGGTGCCCTGCTTTCACACCAATTTTGTGTGGACGTAGGGAATCCCAGGCTAGCCCGTTGTGGTACCTCCTTCTTTCCAGCCACCTCTATTCTGTGGAATTCTCTACCATCTTCCATTTTTCCAACTGTATTTAATCTTCCAC
>SEYY01007895.1:15000-17500 GCA_009176605.1 Armadillidium nasatum
TATATATATATATATATATATATATATATATATATATATATATATATATAATATATATATATATATATATATCCTTCAGGCTTATTTCATTGTACTTATTTTTTTTTTTTCTTTCAAGTTCATGTCTCAAGGGCATTGCCCTATTCTAGGAGAGGAACTTTTCTAGGTAGTATATACATAGGATCCCCAAGTAGGATCGAACTGTCGCCCTCAATCACGTGAGTTTATCACTCTACCGAAAGTCATTCTTACAGACTTACGTTGTACTCCATCAAACATTTCAATATACTATTTTAGGAAGAGATCCAAAACTTCGCATTTACTAATATAACTATTATAGGACTTAATCACAACTTCCTTACACTAGTAATAATAGAGCTTACAAGTCCTTATCATCAAACTGGACTTACTAGTTCAAAATGATATTGATAACTACACCCAAATCCTTTTCTCTGTCAATAAACTTAATTCCATTTTCTATTTCTGTCAATTTTAAGATCATTACTTCATTTACCAGTGCGAAGTATCTTATACTTTTTGCCACTACTGAACCAACAGGTTTATACATGTCAGGTTTAGTTTATACAAGTTGAGGTAGAAAGACAGAGACGAAATAGTTTATCAAGGCAGAGTACAAGCTACAAAACACAAGTTTTGAGAACGACAGGAAGGATATCAGAAACGTATGCATTCTTAATGTTAAGCTCAGAGTTAGCAGAAATGACGTCATTAGAAAAAATTTCAATTTTAGACATAAATGAGTTGGGGGTTGAAGGAGGAGGCATAGCTCCGAAATATTCTAAAGTTGCATTAGCGGCAAAAGTTTGACCGAAGAGTTTAGCTTTAGAAGAAGGTAAATCAGCAGTTGTGCAGAAAGAAGATACTAGAGGAGAGGAAAGAGGAAAAGGCAAAGTTTGAGTTTACATTTTTTGCAAAATGCCAGAAAGGGCGAGAGGAAGAGGAGCCAGAAAATTTATTGCATTTTGTACTGACAAAATGAGTTTTTGGAGTTACCAAGAACAAATTTTGTACGATTCCAGAGTGAAATAAAAACTGCATGAGTTTCTGACATTTGTAGACTACGATAACTCCTTAAGGCAGCATAACACGAGAACAAGCAGTGTTAAACCCAAGGTTTGTAAGGTTTAGTAGAAGGTAAAGATTATAGAATGCAAGTCTCTCTGTCACAGAGAATCACTCGGTAATGCTCTCTGCACACTCCGAAGGGTCCCTCTCACTTAAGCGATAATCATTCCACGGGAAATCAAAGAAATACGACCGCAAGATCGACCAGCTTGCGGTACCAAAATGTCACTAAAATTTCCTTGCAATAGACGAGGACATAGATAGAAGAGGATATAGAGATAAGAAGGTAATGGGAAGATCCCAGAAGAGGATAGAGTTTGACAGTATATGGAGAAGGATTAGAAGTTTAGAAAAAGGTCTAGAATGTTGGTTTGATCTCCAAGACGATCAGAGATGCGAGTAGGGAGATACACCAATGGAGAATTAGAAGAAACTGTTCACAGGCTGTATCATGAAAACTAGAAGAAAGCCATTGACGATGGTGAACTTTGAAATCTCATAATATAATGATTTCTGAGACAGAAGAAGAAGAAGAAGAAGAAGAAGAAGAAGAAGAGAGAGAGAGAGAGAGAGAGAGAGAGAGAGAGAGAGAGAGAGAGAGAGAGAGAGAGAGAGAGAGAGAGAATGTGCTTCATTTTGGAGTTTAGGTAGTCAAAGAATTAAAAATAGTAGAATTAGGAAGATAAACAAACATACCAAATGTATTTAGTCATAAAATGGCAAGAGAGCTTAAGCAACAAGGTGGAAAATTCAGAAGACTCGAAAATAAAGGCACGAGAGCAAATAAAATCGTTGCCCCCATATGTGCAGCCTCCTCCTTTGGCTGAAAATTGAAGATAAAAACAGTAAGAGGAAACAAAAAATGGCTTGCTATATAAGCGCTCAAGCAAATAAGTTTCGGTCAAGAATAAGAGGTGAGGTCTAGTAGAAGAGAGGTGGTGTTCAACAAATGGAAATTGGATTGAAGAGCACGAATGTTGCAGAAATTAATGAAGAAAATAGTCCATGCGCTAGGGCAAGTCGGCTAAAATAAAAGTCTTGGTGGCACCAAGATATTAACTATAGATCTTAACTATAGATATTAACTATAGATCAATAATTTTGTTTAGCAATGTGACTTCAAAATAACTAGGTATTACGAATAGCAGAAAACCTAAATTTTATGGTCGTTGAATATTATCAATTTTGTTTCTACCTTCAGGAATTTACAAAAAAAAAAAATCGGTATCGGCATAGGTATCGTATCGGTACTCGGTATCGGAAAATTTAAAATTATTGGTATCGGTATCGGTTAAAATTTTGGTATCGCTCCATCCCAAATATATATATATATATATATATATTATATATATATATATATATATATATATATATATATATATATATATATATATATATATATATATATATATAT
>SEYY01007896.1:0-14951 GCA_009176605.1 Armadillidium nasatum
ATAGTTTCTCGTGTATAAAACGAGAGTCAAAACACATGTTAAAGGAATTTCTTAGTTTAGCGGATATCTTGAAAAGCTATAGTTAGTTTTGTCTGTGTGTAAACAAAATGTGTTATCAAATTAAGTTTAAAGCAAATACATACGATTTTCAATAGTACTTTTAAAAAAATTATAATATAAATAACTTATTTAAGTTAATTAACTAATTATATTTACACTGAAAAAAACTATTTGTTTGCAGAGACCAAAAATTTGATTGTTGTAACCAAAATTTTTAGTCGATGTAGAGCACTATAAATTATGGTTATCATAACAAAGGTACTTTTGTTACCAAAACGAAAATAATTTGTTATTCACTACAAAAAATATTGTACCAGTAACCAAATTTTAGTAGACGTTACAAAAATTTAGTAAAAAAATTTGGTTCCAATAACCAAAAAATTTATTAGGAATCTAAATGGGAATCTGGGAATTTGGTAATCTCAACCAAAAGTTTTGGTATCTCAACAAATTAATATGTTACGTTGACCAAAATATAGTTTGTACAGTACCCGTCGTTCGATCTCACAACAAAACTTTTGTATTTCAATTTAGTTATGATAATCATATATTGTTAATGTGAACAAAAAATTAGCGCTTCCGGTAACTAAGATTCGTTTAAATATTGCAATCAATTTTATGAGTACGATTTTAAATCTATTTTCTATTGCAAAGTTAATTTATACCGTAAAGAAGATGTAATGTATTTGTACATTTAACATTTTCAGATTTATTAAATATTAATCGGAAACATTTTGTTACTAACATATTTTCGCTACTGCTTACAAACAAGGAATTTTTTTACACTCATAACGCACTACAAATTTGTTATATAAACTTCATAATTGGTTAAAAACAAAATTTAAACATGTATAGTTGTAAAAATATTTATTTGAAATAATGAAAACAAGAAAAAAAATTTAAAATGAATGAAAATAAAAAAAAATATTTCATTAAATATTAAAGGCACTGTTTAAAAAATGTTTTAAGTATCATAACATTCATCTTGTAAGAATTAAAATCAGGAGAGTTAGATAGAGACAGTAAACATATATATGTTTTGAGGTATGTCAAATTCATAAGCATGAAAAACACTAAATTTGAAGGATCATAAACTAAAATGATTATGCATCAAAAGTGCTTAAATTTTGTTTCTTTTATAATTTAAATAGAGGAATATTGTTTTCTTATAATGTTGTATAAAAATTTAAATGATTTGAATGGTTGAAAATTAAAAGGAATTGTCTTTTCTGTTTTCTCTTTTGTCTATAACCTCAAATTGCATTAGATTAAAGCTCAATAAAATTTTGTTGAAGATTTGATTGAATATATATTAGGAATTCTAAACTCTAACAGTTCTATATTGGATAAATTATATTAATGAAGATCAGATTCTTGTATTACCCTATATGAAATCTTGAACCAAATATTAAGGAAGTTATATTTCTAATATATAAACTACTTTAAAGTTTTTTTTAACACAGTAAGAAGGAACTAATATATCTGTTATATCATTATGTATCAAAAAAATATGACAAAATAAAAAAATCAGTTTTATTATTTAAAAAAATCAAAAAAAATCACTTTTAAAAAAATCACCAACCCTGCAGTGGTATGTGTAAAGTGGTGCACAAATGGAGTAATGAATGGTTGAAGAGCAGAAGGTACTGTGTGCTACTGAATGGGAATAAGTCATTATGGGAAACAGTGAAGAGTGGGGTCCCACAGGGTTCTGTGATGGGACCACTATTGTTCCTAATTTAGACAAAGGTCTTAAATGTAAGGTTTTTAAGTTTGAAGATAATGCCAAAGTGGTAACCTCAGTAAGAAATAATGATGGATGTATAAAGCTTCAAGGTAATCTAGATAAGACTCCTTGGATAGGCAGATACGTGGCAAATGAATTTAATAGTAAAAAATGTGAAGTTCTTTATGTAGGTTACTCATATGAAAGATTTAATTGTGATATGAATGGGGATTGGCTTGAGACTAAGAACCAAGAAAAAGATTTAGTTGTGATTATTAGCAGTAATCTGAAAGTAGACGATCAGTGTTTGGAAGCAAGGAATAGAGCTAATAAGATGTTAGGTATTATAAATCGCAATGTAATTTACAAGAGCAATAGAGGTTATAAGCATGCTATATAATAGCTATGTTAGGCCAACATTAGAGTATTTTCCACATTTAAGAAAAGACAGATATCCTGGAAAGAGTACAACGTTGAGCTACAAGAATGATGATGATCTCTGGCTTCGAAAGTAAGAAGAATGGTTGAAGCAGCTGGGAATGTTCTCAGTTGAAAGAAGATTTCTCAGAGAGGATATGATACAAGTTTATATATTTGCATCTGACAGTAATACAGAGATTGAAAAATACTTTATAGTGAACCATGGAAGAGAAACTACAGGACATAAGAAAATTAAATAGAATCATGCCATCTCCATCTAAGAAAATACTTTTTCAGTACCAGCTTTTGACTAAACCTAACTGGCAATTTTGTAGTGTGTTGGTTCGCTGCATGTTGCATATGTAATTAGTTGTATAATGCCATTAGTTAGGTTTACTAAATGAATGTAGGGGCTTAGTTTTATTTTTATCTTTCAACGAAGGAATTGATAACTAAGGACAGGATAGACCTAATCTTTGTTGCATGTATTAGGATTACCATTAGTATTATTCGTTTTGATTGGGGCAGTCTCGATAAAGGTGTGGTTTCTAACAGTCTATGTTTCTAATGTTCTAATTATAGTGTTGCTTGTTACATATTTCCATGTTTATTTTGTTTGTGTCTTTTTAAGCTTACTTTAAAATTACATTCGTAGCTGCACTCAGAACATTTAAACAACTTTACATTTCTATGTGTAAGGCATGTGACTTTTTAAGCTTCCTTTTTGATTACATTCATAGCTGCAAACAGAACATTTAAATAGCTTTACATTCCCATGTGTAAGCATGTGACTTTTTAAGCCTCCTTTACGATTACATTCAAAGTTACACTCACAACATTTAAATAGCTTTACATTTGCATGATTTAACAAGTGGATTTTCATATTTTCTTTCTGATTACTTTCAAAGTTGCACTCAGAACATTTAAACAACTTTACATTCCCATGTGTAAGCATGTGACTTTTTAAGTTTTCTTTACGATTACATTCAAAGTTGCACTCACAACATTTAAATAACTTTACATTTGAATGTGTAAGCACGTGTTTATTTAAGTCTCCTTTCTTATTGCTTTCATAACTGCAAATAGAACATTTAAATAACTTTATATTTGCATGATTTAACAAATGGTTTTTTAAGCTTCTTTTCTCATTACATTCGTAGCTGCACTCAGAACATTTAAATAACTTTACATTTCTATGTATAAGCATGTGTGTTTTTAAGTTTCCTTTATAATTGCAACCATAGCTGCAAACAGAACATTTAAATAACTTTAATTTTGCATGATTTAACAAGTGGATTTTCATACTTCTTTTCTCATTACATTCGTAGCTGCACTCAGAACATTTAAATAACTTTACATTTTCATGTATAAACAAGTGTTTTTTTAAGTCTTCTTTCCTTTTGCATTCATAGCTGCAAACAGAACACTTAAACAATTTGATATTGTTGTGAATTAACAAATGCTTTTTTAACAAATCTTTAGAATTACCCTCATAACTGCAATGGCACATTTAAACTTCCTTTTTTCATGTGTTCTTTAAATGGCTTTTCAACTCAGCTTGGCCTTTAAAACTAAAATCACAAAATCTGCAACTGACGATTTCCAGATGATTCTCCTTAATACTTTGATCACGTGTTACTGACGTCAGAGGTTGACTTCTTGAAGTACTTTTCATTTTGGAACCATTTTCTACTTCACTAACATCACCAAGAAGTGCCTGTACAGAACAATAATAAAACAATTACATTTACTGAATATAGATTTTCTAAATCACACAAAACATAAAAGCACCTAATTCTATGTCATAAGCGTAAAAAATACGTAACTTCAACAACAAAAAACACATTGTTCAAGCATATAAAACACAAAAACGCCAAATTCAAACACGCAAAACACCAAATTCAAGCACATAAACACAAAAAAAGCACTTAATTTCAGCAACACAAATCATAAATACACCAAATTCCAACACAATAACACTTAATTTCAAAAATACAAAACAATAACACCAAATTCAAACATAAAACACAAAAACACTTAATTTCAACAACATAAAAACACCAAATTCAAAGTCATATAACAGAAAACTCAAAAAATTTCAATAACACAAAGCAAAAATGGATGTTGGGACTAAGCCCCAAAGAAAAGGAGAAGGATGTGGGAAGACGGAAGTGTTCAATGGCTGGAAAATCATAAGAATATTGATTAAAATTTGATATATAGGATGTAATATCAGCAATACGTATATTCCTATAGATATTTTCCAATATCGAAATTTTTCCAATATATCAGATTTTGTATAAACTTTTTTTTTTTTTTTTTTTTTTTTTTTTGCTTTTTAGTGATTTTTGTATTTTTAACAATATTACAAACAATAATAACTTGCAACATTGCTTATTTCACTAACTTGCTTTAGTACATTAGTACTTTAGCACATTTTTTAGTGTCTTATTTTTTTATTTTAAATTCTCCCCAAAAAGGGCCCAGGAAAGTTTGGGGTGAAAAAGTACCAGTCTATCTACCGATAATATCGGCAGATAAATCGCTAAACTACTCCGTTAAATCCGGCCTGCCTATATCGATCATGCTACCTATATATATATATATATATATATATATATATATATATATATATATATATATATATATATATATATATATATATATATATATATATATATATATATATATATATATATATATATATATATATATATATATATATATATATATATATATATATATATATATATATATATATATATATATATATATATATAGTCTCTAAGGTCTTTTTTGGTAAGAGAAACAAAATAATTTCACTAATTGGGATGAGAAGAAAAAAAAGTACTTAAAACTACTGAGAGTGAAAGGATAGAGTTGAAAGATTTCCAGAAAGATTATGCATGATTAAAAATAAAAAATAAATAAAAAAAAGTTGATACAAAATCTGATATATTTAATTAATGCCACCATTTTACAAACTTTTCAAACTCATTACATAATCAACATGAGTGGAAAGTTGAAGTGACAGAGGAATGGCCATTATTGAATAGTTGGAAGAGGATGTGGGATTCAATTGAACCTTGAAGAACTTCTAGAGTTCAACAGAGAGAAGGATAAACGATCTCGGTCTCTCCCTTTCACACTAAGATTAAAGAAAGAAGAAATGCCTTGCATGCATTGTGTATGTGATAAAGGAGGAATCAAACTTGATAGCAAAGGGGCTGGTTTGATCCCCAGAGAGATAATCTCTAAAAGATGGTTTTCCTCTTCAATATAAGGTCAAAAGACTGTAAAATGTGAACCAAATGAAATTTTTCAAAGAAAATACAATGACAGGCTTTCATTGAGGTTGGATGGATGGGTATGTGGGGAAAGAAATCGTACTGAGGAATTAAAGGCAAAGGTTTGAAAGACGAGTTCAGTCTTAGCAGAAGAAGGTAACACAGGTGTAGAGCAGTAAAAAGAAACAAGAGAAGGGAAAAAGTAAAGTATCACATTTGGGGGAGTAAGTGGGAAGAAGAGGAACCAGAAATATAATGATTTTTTCTATGGAGTGAATTTCTGAAGGGATAAATGTAGCAGAATCTTTTGATGAAGCAGTAGTAGAATGAGCTTCAGGAATTTTATGAAGAATACATCTTTGTGAGTGAGGAATAGCATGAGAACAGGAGTTGCTGGCAAACAGGAATTCATTCATTAATTTGTATCAATTAAATTTACTATTAAAGATAAATCAAAATT
The DNA here is from genome assembly GCA_009176605.1 of Armadillidium nasatum. Lineage (NCBI taxonomy): Eukaryota > Metazoa > Arthropoda > Malacostraca > Isopoda > Armadillidiidae > Armadillidium > Armadillidium nasatum. Next base: position 5,954 of record SEYY01007896.1, read on the forward strand.
TTATTGTGATATAATAATAATAATAATAATTTTAATTTTAATTTTAGCCATGTTTAAAACTAAAGTAAAATTTACCTTTAATTCCTTACGACTAAACTTCTTGAGAAGAACCGAAGGAGATTTTGACTTGACAAGTTGAGCGAAGAATCTCTCTTCATCTGACTCAAAATCTTCATCTAAACATTTGTCATTTATTTTCTTCAAACAATGAAGAAACATTTTCTAGGGTCGTAAATTTCTACAAATTAAATTGAAATAAAAATAATTATAATAATAATAACTCTTTAATTAATTGTTTAGCTTCAATAAAAAGTAATAACAGATTTGAATTCACATACTTTTAAAGATTTTTTCTCAATCATCATCAGATTTTCGGATTGTATATCATTGTTAACCAGTTTTTCATCAAACATGGATCCCTTCTCTGATTCTCTCAACTCTGACTTTATAGATGCCTTTTCATATAATTCTTCATTTTTTATGCCTTCCGCTAAATTGGAAAAGACCTGAAATTACAAAGGATTTGATTATGCTTACAGAGATGAAGCAGAACAACCAAAATCAAGCCACAGTGTCATGAAGATCCATGACATGAGACAATCAAGTTTGAATTTTATTGACTAAAATTTATGGGGGAGGGGGCGAGGGGCAGATCTCCTTCCCGCAGTTAAGCTTATATTCAACTCCAAGGATGAATTAAAATTCATCGGACATCAAAACCTCTAATTTTGATGATGATGTATAGAAAATTAAACTGATTTTTTTTTCAAAACTTGAAAATGAAAATGTTTAACAAAATTCTTTTGCTCACTAATTAAAAAGATTATTATTAATTTTGTATGTTACCATTATTCCATTTTAAGCAGTCTTTTTTTCATTTTGTTTTCTTCTTAGAGTTGAATTATCAGATACAATACATACTTTTCAGCTTGCATGATTGTATTCACATTAGAAACTGGATCAATGAACTATTTTAAATTTGAGTGTTTATTGTGAATTTTGTGAAACTAAGAAAAATATCTGTATACCTCATTTTAAAAGCTATCGTTTGCTTTCCCTCACTTTCAAGGTTAAAGGTAATACATAAATATTTTAGGGTAATCCCTAACAAAATATTGTGACCAATGGTTTAGATACAAAGCTATATCTAAGCCTCAATTCATTGCAAGAGTGAGTAATGTCCATTATACACATATACAGTGGCTCAGTGGATCTGATTGGTCACAAAAATAGTTGCTTGTAGGAAATTTTCAGCAATTAATTATAGTTTATAGCATTGAGCATTAGTATAATAATATCAATTCCTACTTATCACAAAATTGTAGCCAACATTTAAAACAGTCCCTGCTATTCCATCATATAAAAATCACATTCTCTCTACTTCCTATAGTACAGAAGGTTCACCCATCTGGATTCAAAGTTTCACTCCATTTGTGGATAAAACTGTCCTAAATGATTAAGCTGAAAGAAGAGTTTGCTATCAACCCAAAACATAAGAAAATATGCTAACTAATCAACTTGGTCAGGAAAATATAAAACCCAATTTCCTTTGGCCATTTAACATGATACAACAGTAGGTAATGAAACCCCAATATTGATATAGAGTAACTCCATGACAGACCTACACAGGGTTACACCACTCTGAAACAGATTTTGAAGAAATTTGGTGTATAGGTTACCTTGTGCCCTAAAATCACTTGTGAATGAAACCCCAATATTGATATAGAGTAACTCCATGACAGACCTACACAGGGTTACACCACTCTGAAACAGATTTTGAAGAAATTTGGTGTATAGGTTACCTTGTGCCCTAAAATCACTTGTGAATATATATGCTAAAAATAAATGCTTTTTAGCAATATTAAAAATTAAATAGGACTTACAGTTTTTGATTTATGGGGATCCAAATTTTGGGGTGGATTTCTTCACCCCTCATTTCCAAAGCCGTATAACTTTCTTAATTTTTAAGATAACCTTAACAAAATATATAATAGCATGGAAATCAACTAAGAGAGACGAATCTAAAGATGATTAAATCAATTTTAAGTGGTAAACCTAAAAAAATTTTGTTAAATAAACCCCCCCACCCCTCCCCCACCGAAATAGGAACTCTAAGAATTTAATCTTCTTTTGCTAATTTTGTTAAGATTATCTCAAAAATGAGGGGTGAAGCAAGGACCACTCAAACTTTGAACCCCATAAATCAAAAACTGTAAATCTTATGAAGTTTGAAATTGTTACTCACATAATTAAATTTAGAGCACAATTATACCAAGTTTCATCCAATCTGAATTGGAGTTCTATAATTTTATTTTATTTTTTTTATTTTTTTTTTTATTTTTTTTTTGCTTTGTCATGGAATTAAACTATAGAGCTTTTTAGCAATATTAAATTTGGCAATATATATATATATATATAATATATATATATATATATATATATATATATATATATATATATATATATATATATATATATATATATATATATATATATATATATATATATATATATATATATATATATATATATATCAAATTACACAAATGAGTTGATTTTTTATTTTTTTTAAAATAACATCACTGTCATCATATTTTAAGGTTCACAATATCACAAGAAAACTTGTAAAAAAAATAACAATAAAAATTCATATAAATTTAAACATTTTATTTGGAGCAAAAATTAATTAAAGTCCAATGATATTTTTTACTAAATTATTGAAACCTGCAACACTGTTTTACCTTTCAATTCTAACTTTAGATATTTACTGTAAATGGCGGGTGAGCTGTACAAAATTTATTAATTTTAAAATTTCAATAGTATTTTTTATTAATTTATCATTATTATTTTTAATTATTATTTTGCAAGATGTGTGTAGAGGTAAGACCATAATGGAACAAACCTTTCTAATCACAGTTAATTTCATTTTTTTTTAAAATAAAAAGTAAATATAAGCTATCTAGTTTCTATAAACTTATTCAAAGAAGTTTATTTTAGTTAACTTGTTCCATAGAATTATGTATTACCAAAGAGGTAAATAACAAAAGACATCACTGACCAAAAGCTTTAGGCTTGAAATGTATCAGAAAGTCTTTCAAAATATTTTTTTAATAACCAATTCAATTGAACCAATTCACTAACATTTAATATTCTACTTCTACGTTAAAACTGAATCTATTTTTTTATGTTTTAATTATAGAAATTAATGTTTTATTATTATTACAAATTTAAGTGTCAAGAATATATATGCTAAAAATAAATGTTTTTTTTTTAAATTTTTATTATTTATCTTAATAACATGATAATAAAAATTAAATAACACAGAACCATAACACTTTTAAATACAATAATTAAATATCATTTGCAAATTTTCTTTAAAATCTAAAATTTAAATATAGACGCATTCTTATTTTTATTGCCTATAAAAGGAAAATTCAAAATAGCTTGTACCTCTTTTAAAATTATTTAAACAACTTAATTAATCTATTAACTAATTAAACTTATTTTTTATATTTAATTATTAATTAAGTAAATAAGCTTATGAATATTAAAATGATGTAGCTAAAAACAATTAAGAGAATCAAGATTTTTTTATTTGATTATATAAAAAAATAAAAAATCACTAATATATATATATATATATATATATATATATATATATATATATATATATATATATATATATATATATATATATATATATATATATATATATATAATTTCCCATGAGATAAATCTACTAATCTTTCCCTATAAATTCATTGTTAGTAAATTATTTGCTTGAATTTTTTTTTAATCCAGGTAAAAATTTCCTCGAAGCTGTTTCATCATAAACTTCATTTGGGCATTTGGCACCCTCTCCCTACCCCTGGTTTGTGCCCCTGCCTTAAAATAGTTTGATCTACTTGTATCTATATTTTCTAACTTTGCTAATTGAAAGGATTTAGAGAACAAACTAGTCTTAAATCATTTCTAGAATACTACATGCTAGATTATTTATTTCATTAATGATTTTTTACTTATTCTCTATAGCTGATACTAACTAAATTCACATTTCTGTTTCATTTAAAAATAATTATTATTATAAGGTATGTAAGACATACCTGACACAATAACTTATTTCATTACTGTAGAACCTAGATTTGCACATATATATATATATATATATATATATATATATATATATATATATATATATATATATATATATATATATATATATATATATATATATATATATATATATATATTCCCTCACCTGAGAACTTTGATTATAAAAGTCATATTCCAAATCTAACTCTTCCTGTTTTACTTCAATTTCAGATTTGAAATTCATTTTAATATTTTAATGGAAATATTTTCAAAATAATTTACAAACTGAAAAAAAATAAAAAATTAAAATCCTTCTATAAAATCAATATACATTAAGCTCAACCTCAAACAGCAAAATTTCATTGCTTTGAATCTAACTACTGGAGCTTCGGTAATCTATTTAATTAAACTATTTCAATATAAATCCTATTAATATATATTAGGAAATTTTTTTTCAAGTAGACCTATGTAAAATAATATACAAGGGATAGTCAAAAAATTTTCAGAAAATTTTTATAATTTCAAAATGTGCAGTATATACCAAAAAAAAAAATAATAATAATAATAAATGATTGTGCAGAATCTAACTGAAAAGGTCTCCAAATCACTAATAAAGCTTCCACCAATCAAGTTAGAATCTCAAATGGTTCCGAATTTGTGATTCTTACTAAAGGTCTTAACTTGAGCAAGATTTTAGCTTTGGCAATTTTAACAAAAACTGAAGCAAATGAAGATAATTTTTTCAAGCACTGAGTTACTGAGAATGAAACCTGGATCTACCAGTTTGACTCAGAGAACAAAATTCAATCAAAAGAGTGGTATCTGAAAGGGACCTGTAAAATTCAAAGCAGAGAGGTCCATTATAAAGGTTATCGATACAATTTTTTAGGATTCAAAGGGACTGATCCTAACAAATTTTTAAGAACAGAAAACAGTTACTGCCAGCTATTCTGAAGGAGCTTTACAATAGTTGAAAACCATACTGGTCAAAAAATGCTGAGAAAAGCTGCATAGCCAGATTTTATTTCAAAAGGACAATGAACTAGCACTTTCTGCAAAGGGTGTAAGGGCTTAGAAAAGCAGACCCAAAAAATTTTTTCCTACTCAGCTAATTTTTATCTTCTAGATCTTATAAATTCTAGCCATAAAAGCAACCTGGTAAAAATAATTACAGGACAGTTTCTCTTATAATACCACATTCGCAGATAATGTTTTGATCCCATATTGAATAAAATGTTTTAATTAAAAAAAAAATTTTTTTTTTTTGTCTTACAAAATCATATCATTTGTCAATTAACCATAAAAAAAACATTTCTATCATTTTGTTTATGTAATTAGGCTGAATAGGAAAAAAATTCAGGCCCCCCTCTCTAAAAAAAAAAAAAAAAAAAAATTGCTAAAATAACAAAAACATATTATTAAAATGTACTTTTAAACAGTTACTGTAAACCAGTGTAAGGTAATTACACCTTTATTAATATCAATATTTTTTAGGATGTTCCGACTATATCACTAAAATGCATTAATGCATTCAGTATAATCAGCCTAATTATATCATTTTATAGCAGAATTTTTAATACTTTAAATATATTTAAATTTATTATTTTAATTTTTGGCAAAATTAGAGTTTTCCTTTAAAATAAATTATATTTCCAGTTTATAATTTGAATAACAACTAAATATCAGGTAAAACAAATCAAGACAAACATACAATATAACTTTTTTTTTTCTTAAATGTAATAAAATAAAATTATGAAATAAAGTGAATTAGGTAAATTCTAGTGATGAAAAATATTTTTTTCCTTTATTTACGTGTTAACCATTATGTAACATTAATAGCAAAGACTCAGCATTCGCCTACATTGGGCATAATTGCTAGCCATTAACATATATTTACCGGTAATTGTAGCGTTCATAGTAGCGGATTTTTTCGTACGAGACAAGGTAAAGAAGGCTGGATTCGCGTATGTACGAGGCAAATCTCGTACGTCTACCATCCCTGATTAATTTATTTTATTTTATTTATTTATTTTTATTATTTTTTTATTTTATTATTTTTTTTATTATTTTTTTTTTATTTTATTGTTTTATTTTATTTATTATTTTAAATTTTTTTTTAGTCTGTTAACAGAACAACTGAAAAAAACAAGACTCTGGTCATGTAATTATATGGGCTCAGAGTATTTTAGAGCCATGGTTGCCAAAACGATGAATTATAGCTTCAATTATTTTCAATGTTTCCAAAAGATAAATTAATATATATCTCGTAAGCCTAGAAAAACTATTCATATTCTTTCACTATTAAATCTAATGTATATACTTTTGTTTTCTTTTATATTGGAGAAATTCTCCTACATAAGGGTTTATAAAATTGGTTTGTTTTTTATTTCAATGTGGTACTTGACAATGCCTAAACAAGACGCAGGGTTTAAAAATAGCACTAAAAAAAAAAAAAAATAGTCAGAATTAAAAGGTATGAAGTTTTTTTATTATTCTTATTCACCTCTTTCTTACTGAGAGTTTTACGAGCTCTTGCTGTAAACTCATGAATCATGATGTCCTGAAACAATGTTAATTTTGTTTGCCTGGAAGGACGGCCTATGCCCTTTGTTGGCGAGGTCCACTCTCAGAAATAAAATAATAATAATAATAATAATAATAATAATAATAATAATAATAATAATAATAATAATAATAATAATAATAATAATACTTTCTTACTATCCTTTCAATCGACTTCTACTCAAATATATACCTCTAGCGTTCGTGAATGTAGCATTTATATATTAAGGAACTTCAAGAAGCAATAAATAATTATTTTACGGAAGGACTTAAAACTTGATTAACCAAAGTGGAACGGGCAACATTTTCACAAGACACTCCAGTTCCATTAGTGTAGGAGTTTAATTTTGCAATTTGGTCAGAATAAAGGAAATTATTAATATCCCCAAAAGGCACTATATTTTGACCAATTTTAAAGCATGCACCATTCATGCATTTTTCAAACTTAAAAGGAGGCAAATATTGTAATAGATCAATACCAATTAATGCGTTTAACTCAACACATTCATTATACTCATGCATAGCATTAATTTTATATCCAAGTTTATTCAAATTTTCATAAGCAAGTTTTAAACCAGGTATCTCAAATTTAATATCAAAGGATTTATCTATAAACAAGGAAAAGGGAAATTGGTTTCTACCGGGTAAATCAATATCAAATGAGCTAAGGAAAAAAGATTTCTCTTTAGAAGCAACAAAACTATGTACATCATAATTAACACTATGCAAAGCTTTTAAATCTAACAGTTGTTTAGCTGCTTTAGAGCTAAGATAACTTTGCTGGGAACCCGAGTCTATTAACGCTAATACTTTACATTGTTTACCTCTATGATGCAAAGTAATTTCTACAAAGGGCAGATAATTTTGTTCCCCATTAATATAGTTAATGCAAAGGTATGACATAGTATGACCATCATTCTTTTTAGAATGCCCCTTCTCACATAAAGCAGATATATGGGTATGAAGGTTACAGTAAACACATGTATAATCTAAAAAGTTATCATGGTGAGTCTGAAAGAAATATTATAGCAAGCTTTTTTTTTTAAATTGATTTAATAATCCAATTTTAAAATATATTGTTAATTAAATTGAAGAAAATATATATAATTTGGGTTACCTTTCTTTTAACTCATATATTACAAAGAGAATATAAAAGGGTAAATTCTTCCAGTTCCATCAGCTAAAACTAGATTAATTTTTTACTCACCCTTTTATTGTGAGAATTGTAGATCCAAATAATTTTTCCTGCTCATGTTCTTCCTGAGTTTGACTGGGTTTTTCCTCATTTTGGAAATATTTTTAATGAGGCTTTTTGCTAAAAATAAAAGAATAAAAGAAAAAAAAAATATAAACTATGCTTTTTATTTTTCAGTGGCTACTGCATTAGCTGAATATTTATTGTTTATCTTTTAGATTAATATTAAAATGCGAAATTATGGCAGAGCATAAGACATTGTGGTCTTTGCTCCATAGATATAATATATGTGATCTGAGCTAGAAAGCCCAAAAAAGTTTTGTGCAAAAACAAAAAATCACACCTCTTTTTTTTTCTGCTTGGCAAGCAGTTATTATTTTTGGGTGTGGTTGGAAAACATAGTCCAAAATATTTTTTGAGTAATGCAAAAGGGATTCAAGGTAGCCAAAAAAATTTTAGCTACAATTTTATTTTTTAATTTAAAAAATATATTTGATTTTAAATTAGATTTATAAATCAAATTTTATTTAGAAGAAAAAAAAAAAAAAAAAAAAAAAAAAAAAAAAAAAAAAAATAAAAAATAAAAATTGAAATTTATATAAATATATATATATATATATAACATTTTTAATATAATAAAAAAGCAGGAGAAATTTTTTTCCTTTAATTAACTTTCTTTGTTTTTATAAAGCAAATACGTCGTGTTAGTTTATCCACGGTATATACATAGCATAAGTATATTTACCATGGTGTATCTATCCTCGAAACGTATATATTCTTCTTCTTTTTCTTGTATCAAGACCACGGTACATTATCGAAATACTGACTCCCTTTTCGTAATCTCAAACAAGCTTCTCAATCGCCATTTTTTATAGTACAATAAAATTGATTATTTGCAATGAAAGTGTAATGCGTTATACCTTAAATTTATAATAATATTAATATTTTGATTTTTTTTTTAGGAAAATAATAAATAAACTAAACCATTAATTAATAATATATATAGTTTCAGATCCCTACACAAGTTCCAGTCAACCTAGGAACGCTTAGGTATGTTGTTCGTATCAGCATACGTGGTTTGAGCAGGTCTCGTCCGAAAAAATCCACTAATGTAAACTCTACAGTTACCATTGATTTCTGTATTAATTT
>SEYY01007897.1:7500-12500 GCA_009176605.1 Armadillidium nasatum
GTGTCTGTTTACAAGTGCTCCTAAAATTTATTTTATTATTTTGGTACCACCATAATAAATTTTCTTTAAGTTAGGGTTAAGAATGGTTAGTAGTTTATGATGTTTCCAAAACATGTAATCAAAACATTTTTTTCATTATTTACAAGAAAAGTAAAGCAGAATAAAGCAGAACTTGATAAAAATTAAACATTTAAGCTTGAATACTTGTTTATTTATTTATTTCTTTATTTTTTGATTTTGAACCAAGCTCATTTTTAAAATGGGTTAATTCATGTACAGTATTTATTTATGTTTTTTACATGAAAAAAAAAATCGTAAATAAAAAGTAAAAATCAGCTTCGTTAATCGAGTATTAAATTTCACGAATAACGTTAAAGAACAAAATTTTGGATTAATAATTAATGAGATTAACCTTTTGATTAATGATGCCCACCATTGCTAGTAACCCAAATTTTAAACTTATGTATAGGTAAGTAAGTTTCATAAAATAAATCATTGACGGGCCCCAAATCTTGAGTTAAAAATATGTGGGACGGGTACCTACAAGATAAATAAAGTTTTGAGTTTTTAGTAAGCAGCCTTAGATAATACCCAAACAATATCCTCAGCGTTATTTATGGCGAATACATACATTACTGAAGAGTCATGATTCACATTTCACAACATAAAATCATAAGGACATTAGAATACAATAAAAAATAAAATAAAATAAAAGATTACTGAATTGGAAACGAATGTCGGTGGGTCTGAAAATTTCGTTACGAAAAGGCTTCCCACACACTTTTTATAAATCTGTTTGAGAGTGAAGAGACTTGAATATGAATTTGAAATGATCTATGCATCATGATCTCTTTCGGCAAGTGGTTGGCATTTTTTAAACTTGTTATCGTACAGATTATTAATATTAATTAATACTGTCTAGATATAGTCTGTGATATGATTTGGAGAGTATGTTTATTTGTTGTGCGTGAGGGATGGCATGAGCCTTCGTTGGTAAGGTCCGCTTCACAGTACTCTGGTCACAGTACTCTGATCTGCTTTCAAAAAAATAAAAAATAATAATAATAAAAATTATTAATACAAATTAAATCTTGCAAATAAGAATTTAAGAATCATATTATAAAATATAAATATATTACCGTACAGGAACAAAGGGAGTATATGATATGATGTGTAATTTAGTAGTTCTGTAGATAAAATTTAAGCAGTTTCAAATATTTAAGAAGAGTTGTGTGTGGTTTGTGTAGATCTATACTAGATAATAAGAAAATAGAGACAGATGGTTACATGCTACGTCATTAGCAAAAGACAGACGTTTGTTGTTTAGGTAAAAGTAACCACCAGCTGAACATTTTTTTTTTTTTTACTCTACTTAAGATATATATAAGGTTATTATGCATGGTTTATCTCTGACATGGTATTTAGGAACATAGGAAAATAGAGACAGTTAGAAGCTACAAGGGCCTATCGAGACTGTCTCAGTCCAAACAAATAATAATACTAATACATGCACGAAAGACTAGGTCTATCCCATCCCTAGTTATCAGTACATTCATTCAAAGATAAAAATAAAACTAAGTCCAATTATACATGCAATATTCAATGAACCATCACCAACTACAAAAAAACTGCTGTTAGGCTTAGTCATAGGTTAATCTGATTGATCTAAAAATTCATATATACCCGCCAATTTGGCTTAGTCAAGTTATACTACATAATACCTAAACCATCCATATATCTATCTAGCCCCCTTTTAAATTTGACAAGAGAATCACAGTCAACAATCTCTTGTGGCAAGTAATTCCAAAAATTAACTCTATTACTGAAAGAGTATTTTCTTAGATCGAGATAGCATGGCTTCTTTCTAATTTTCTTATGTCCTCTAGTTACTCTTCCACGGTCCATTATAAAGTATTTTTCAATCTCTATATTGCTGTCAGATGCAAATATTTTGTACTTGTATCATATCCCCTCTGAGAAATCTCCTTTCAACCGAGAACATTCCTAACTCTTAGTTATAATATAAACTGGAAATGTAATGTACACTGAAGAAAAATAATAAAAATGAGTCGGAAAATCAATTTCAATATATTTAAAAATAAGGTAATAATTCAATATCTAGCACGAACCTCTAATTTTCACTTATTGAAAATATGAAGTCAAAATATGTTTAAATACATTATACACATAATTTTCTTTCACAGAAAAGTAATTTAAATACATAATTAAAAAAAAAAAAAAATTTTTTTTTACTCTGAATGGCAGGGTTGGCATTGATTAAATCAAATTGATTTAATCAGTTGATTAAATCAATTGATTTTTTTATGAAAAAATCATGATTTTTTTGATTTTTTTGATTTTTTTGATTTTTTTAAAAAATAATAAAACTTTTTTTTTTTTATTTGTTTTATTTTGTCTTATTTTTTGATACATAATGATATAACAGATATATTAGTTCCTTCTTACTGTGTTAAAAAACTTTAAAGTAGTTTATATATTAGAAATATTAACTTCCTTAATATTTGGTTCAAGATTTCATATAGGGTAATACAAGAATCTGATCTTCATTAATATAATTTATCCAATATAGAACTGTTAGAGTTTAGAATTCCTAATATATATTCAATCAAATCTTCAACAAAATTTTATTGAGCTTTAATCTAATGCAATTTGGGGTTATAGACAAAAGAGAAAACAGAAAAGACAATTCCTTTTAATTTTCAACCATTTCAATTTTTATACAACATTATAAGAAAACAATATTCCTCTATATAAATTATAAAAGAAAGAAAATTTAAGCACTTTTGATGCATAATCATTAATCCATAAATTAAATACATAACTTACAATATATATATATATATATATATATATATATATATATATATATATATATATATATATATATATATATATATATATATATATATATATATATTTTTTGCAAGTTATGTATTTAATTTATGGATTAATGATTATGCATCAAAAGTGCTTAAATTTTTTTTTTTTATAATTTATATAGAGGAATATTGTTTTCTTATAATGTTGTATAAAAATTTAAATGGTTGAAAATTAAAAGGAATTGTCTTTTCTGTTTTCTCTTTTGTCTATAACCTCCAAATTGCATTAGATTAAAGCTCAATAAAATTTTGTTGAAGATTTGATTGAATATATATTAGGAATTCTAAACTCTAACAGTTCTATATTGGATAAATTATATTAATGAAGATCAGATTCTTGTATTACCCTAAATGAAATCTTGAACCAAATATTAAGGAAGTTATATTTCTAATATATAAACTACTTTAAAGTTTTTTAACACAGTAAGAAGGAACTAATATATCTGTTATATCATTATGTATCAAAAAATATGACAAAATAAAAAAAAATATAAAAAAAAGTTTTATTATTTTTTAAAAAAATCAAAAAAATCAAATAAATAAAAAATAAAAAAAAAATCATTGATTTTTTGATTTTTTTTATTTTTTTAAAAAAATCAAAAAAATCACCAACCCTGCTGAATGGTGAAACAACTGTTCTTCGACTGGCCTTCATTTGTACAAAAATAGCAAAACCAATTGAATATCAGGTTGCTATATTTGCCCTTCGACTGTTCTGTTATTTTTCTGCAATGTATAATACAACCTTCGATATATGGAAATATTGATATATCAAAACATCAATATCAATATATTAATGTAAATTTTTTGATATTTGCTTTATTATTATTATTTAGTTTTCATTTCATTTATGCCTATTAATATTATTATTATTACTATATTATTATTATTATTTAGTTTTCTAGCATAACCTAGATGATCATAACCTAGACAATCTAAGTTTGCTGTGTGATACAGGCCTAACTGATTGATGGAATGTTGCTGTGGCATACAGGCCTACTGCCGTTTTACACCATATATACAGTATATATATATATATATATATATATATATATATATATATATATATATATATATATATATATATATATATATATATATATATATATATATATATATATATATGGTGTAATTTGTTAGTATTCTTGTATGCCACAGCAACATTCCATCAATCAGTTAGGCCTGTATCACACAGCAAACTTCAGTTATTCAGGTTATGATAAGTCGAACTAAGTATGCTAGAAAACTAAATAACAATGATAATAATATTGGTAAAAATGAAATGAAAGCTAAATAATAATAATACAAATGTCAAAAATTTGCATTGATATATCAATGTTTTCATATATCAATATTATATTCAATCTGGCATGACCTACCTCTCTCTCTCTCTCTAAAAAGAGAGAGAGAGAGAGAAAAATATAAAAAATATAAATGTATGTTTATAGGGGCTGAGCCCCCTGTACCCACCAACCTGTGATTGGTTTTATGAATTATAGAATATTTTTCATTACATGGGTTGGAGATATTTATTATTATTTTTTTTTTTTTTTATTTATTTCTTTTTATGCAACTGGTGTCTTTAGGACCTTAATTTATTTTCAGTTAATTTGTATTCATAGATTTTGTAGTTTTAAAAATATTAATTTCCTATCATCAGCTTAAACAATTACTCAAAAAATATTTATATAAATTATCATTCATGGATTATACCAGTTTTAATTTTGATAGGCCATGATTTGCTATTTTTATAGATTCATATATCAGTTTCAATATTGAACTCTTTAATTGAATTTGAATACATGGTAGAGGAATATTTATAAATGAAGGTCAGAGCCCCTGTATCACTTGCCCTTGACCCTATTAGTGTGGGAGAGTATAATTTTTCTTTGAAAATTGATATATATATAAAAAAATCAGCTTTAATATCAATATATCATTGAATAAGAATGTTTGAAAGTGTTTGCAAAAAGAATGTTTTAAAATGATTATCTTTTATTACAGAAAATTTTAAATTATGGCTGATGTAGGCTTAAATGCCCAAGTTAAAACTGAAATAAATCAGAAACTTGTAGAAACTGGTGAAAAAGAAAAGCTTAA
>SEYY01007897.1:15000-17500 GCA_009176605.1 Armadillidium nasatum
ATATATATATATATATATATATATATATATATATATATATATATAATATATATATATATATATATATGAGGGCGAGCTGAAATTTAATGCCTTGCTAAGCAATGGAAATGGGTATAAACATGTTCAGACCTGCTTTTGAAAGATTGAAGCTTATAGAATAGATTTGACACACGAACAGTATAGTTATTTGGTTTCATTGTTGTGTAGTGATAGAAAAATGGAAGCTAATAGTGATACTTTGCAGAAGCAACGTGCAGTGATTGAATTTTTGCATGCCAAAGGTGTATAAAATTTCTTCAAAACATTGTAACTGAACTCAAAACGTAAGTCATACACAATGATAGAGAAGGAAAACGAGCCTCTATGGAATTCAGACACCCAAGCTCACCTGACGTACTAAAGTTTAAGATTCGACCCTCGGCTGGTAAACTCATGCTGATAGTATTCTGGGATGTGGAGGGCCTCGTTTATTCGGAATATCTGCCGTAGGGCACGTCTGTATATTCCGATCGTTATTGTGAAACTCTTCAGAAATTGAAGAGTTGCATCCGTCGAATAAGACCAAACTGTACAGTTTTCCTCCTGCATTATGGCAATGCTCAACACTTTGCACTGCCCAAACGCTTTAGAAGCTTCAATGCCTGAACTTTGAGGTCATTGATCACCCATCCTACAGTCCTGATCTGGCCTCCAGTGATTTTCACATATCTCCAAAGTTGAAGGAGAGGCTCCAGGGAGTGAGATTTGGGTCAGATGATGAGGTGAAGAAAGCTGTGGCAGACTGGTTCCTGAAAACAGATCAAGACTTTTTTTCAACCAATTTCAAGAAGTGAATTCAACGTTTGAAGAAATGCATTAACGTTCGAGGAGATTATGTAGAAAAATAATATCACATGTACTTTGAATAAACCTTTGACATTCTTTCAGTCTTTGTTTCATTACCTTATCTGCAGTGTATGAGAATTTATGGCAGAACAGAAGTTACTTTTCAGCTCACCCTCGTATATAAAAGGAAAGCATATACTGCAATTAAAACTTCCAACATTTTTCTTTATCCTTTTTTATTTTAATCTTCAGACAAATTCTGAGGGGCCCCATGATTTTCAATTAAGCCACCCTATTTTAAATGATAACTTTTCAATAGTAAAATCTTTTACTTCAGTTAGTGACGGCAGGATTTTGGAGTCTTTATTTATAAAGAACCTAAGCTCATCACTAAATATCCATACAAGTCCTATCCGATTGTACACAGTTTGATCAGACCGTGCACATCTATTATATGTACAGTATTATGTATTTTTATGTTTTAGCATTGTTGTCAATTTTAATTTGTATTTAATTTTATTTTTCTCATTTTCAATATAATTTTCTCATTTTTCATTTTTAAAATTTTAAATCTTTCATTTTTAAGTTTTTAATTTTTAAATTTTAGATTCTTGTATTTACTCTCTCCCTCACTATATTTTAATAAACAACCAACCACCTAAATTAATTAATATATTATTCTCTAATTTTAAATATTTAGTTTCTTATATTTTGGACCGATTTAAAGTGTATGTTTCTTGTTTGGCTTGTATAGATTTTAGTATATTTTTTTCACATAGTCATTTTTTTAAAAGCAAATTTTTATTTATCATTTTTAGTGTATTGATATTTATTTATTTTTACAATTCAGCTTGTAATCACTTTTTTAACTTCAAAATTTAAGATTGTTTTAATTTTGCTTGTAATTTAATGCATATTGAAGAATTCATTGATTTTTAGTTTTAATATTTTTTTTTTTTAGATTATCACTGATGATGAATTTAATAATTTCGAAATGTCTGAACAATAAAAAGGATAATGAAAAATGTTGAAAGTTTTAATTGCAGTATATGCCTTCATAAAAATAAGATTTGCTAGAAATCAATCAATTTATTATATTATATATATATATATATATATATATATATATATATATATATATATATATATATATATATATATATATATATATATATATATATATATATATATATATATATATATATATATATATATATATATATATATATATATATATATATATATATATATATATATATATATATATATATATATATAGAAAGAAATGTTTATGCTCAAATTAACTAAATTACAAAAAGTTACATTCCAAAATGATGATAAACAAATTATTATTATTATTATTATTATTATTATTATTATTATTATTATTTATAGGAAAAAGTAAGAAGGGCCAAAAGTTGTCCATGTCTGGTTTTGATTATTATTATTAATTGTGGTTTTGAAATTTTGTCTCCTCCCATGCATTGATTGATTTATTTCAAAATTAAAGTGCAACTTAAGATTATTAATAGTTTTATAAATATTTTATAATTTTTGGTAAAAAGAAATTAATTTAAATTACTTAATCAAAAAAATAGTGAAAGTTAATTTTATCATAAACATGTTATTTTTTGATATCGTATTACTGTTATCAAGTACCTACCATCAATCCAGG
>SEYY01007897.1:22500-24483 GCA_009176605.1 Armadillidium nasatum
TTTAAATCTACCAATAGTGATGCTTCTCGGGGTTCTGCTCTGTTACCAACTTTTTTACTTTTCATTAATGATCTATCTGCCATTCATTTATCCACCCTTATTTCGACGATTCCACTTTTTATTTCAGTTTAAAAGAATACTCTCAACAACAACAATGAATACTAGTGATGTGATCCTGAAGCAATTAACCACTGATCTTTCTCATACATCTTGCTAGGACAAAGAAAGCATGACTGTTTTCAATGTCTCAAAAATCCAATTCATTTATCTTTTTACTCAATATTATCTTCCACACAAGTACATTATCTTCGTAAAGAACAACTCGAACCTTCTTCTGTTCTCAGTATTCTTGGTATTTCTATTTCTCAAAATCTTTGAATGATAACATTATCTCTTTCACTAAACAAATTAAAGTTTTCTCTGTAAAAGAGAGTTGTTCATTCTTGTATGCAGTATACTTTCAAGTCTGAGGTATTTTAAAACTTTTTGAGTTATTAACGTTACTGCTCTCAAAAGCTGTTTCTAATCTTCTTTCTAACAGTCAAACTGTTGCATCACTCGTTGTACTATTACAACCGCTCTTCCGAACTCTCAAGTTGCATATCCCCTCCTCTAAAAATAGTACACGTGACTTGTCTTTCGACACAGTTTTATTCATTCTTTTTCTATCTTCTGAACCCAGACTTTACTACTCTGCTTATTCTTCATTATACTACAGTAATAAAGTTTAGAACACTCTTCCTTCTTCTATTTTCCCTATGCTTTCTTCAACTGGCACACTTAAGAGACGCTCTGTATTTGGTCATATTGTCCATTAATTTAGTTAATGAATTCGTTATTCCCCAACTCTGGTGAAAACTATGTTGGGATCCAGCCATTTTCCACCGGAGGTATATATATAATTATTATATTATATATATATATATATTATATATAATAATTTGTATATAATATCTTATATATATATTATATTAAATATATATTTATATATATATATATATATATAATACTAATATGATACTTACGAAAGTATTAAATTGATTAATTCGCTTAAAATTCCATTTGAAATGAGATGATGTTCAGATCTTTCACAAATCGCTCTTAGAAGACAGCTTCGACCTTCACTTCCGAAACTGAAAATGTAAAATAGATTTTAAGAGGCAGAAAGACACAGATTAACAGAGAGATAAACCTACAGAAGACAAGCAATTTCCCTTGAAAAGGAAATTGTATAATAGTGACAGTCTTCTTCTCCTAAATGCTTAAACAAATTCCTAAGATGAAGATTTTTTTTATATGCCCAAATAAAACAAGAATAAATGCGTTATAGTTTTCAAAATTATTTTAATATGACTTAAATATTATATAGGTAAAGCTTAAAAAGTTGTCTGACCCTCGATATATGGAAATATCGATATATCGAAACATCGATATCAACACAAATTTTTTGACTTTATTATTATTATTATTATTATTATTATTATTATTATTATTATTATTATTATTATTAGTATTAGCTTTCATTTCATTTATCCCTATTAATATTATTATTACTATACAAGGGAAATTAATACTAAAACTATCGAAATTTTAAAATATCGATTAAAATTGAAATTTAAAAATAACGATATATAAGGTCAGACAACTTCTTAACCTAAGCCTATTATTTTATGTAGCTAAAGATGTAACTGGATTATGCGAACTTTTGAAAAACTCCTTCAATAGCTCCGTAAATATTGTAGCGGTCCAAAAGACTTCGCCCTTTGAATTTCAACGTTGAAGTAGCATTTGGAATGTCGAAACTGAAAGGAACACCAAAAGCAACCGGGATCGCTGCAACAGAAAGAACGCAATTAGTGTTCATTGAAATTTTAGATGTAATTAGGACGGGAGACGAGGAGGAAAAAAGAAAAAGAAAAAAAAAATGAAGATTTTTGTTATTATATGTTCGAAGTTTCAGAAATTGAAAAAAAAAAAAATAAA
>SEYY01007898.1:0-18637 GCA_009176605.1 Armadillidium nasatum
ACCCTCATCATAAATTCTGGATGGGAGGATCGGACCGATTGGATGCCGTAGATCTGTGTTATGATGGTCTGCATTACACGGAAACAACCTTTGAGGAAATGTTCGCTTTCTTGAGTTTAACCAACTTTCAACGGAGAGCTCTAGAACCCATCCCAGCTACAACACCCATCCCAACAACCACTACCACGACCTCAGTGATTGTTGAGGAAGTAGAGTCAGTCTCCGGACCTTCGGGTATTCAAGGGCGACTAGAGTATCGTCCAAGTCAACCAGCGGTGATACCACCTACTCTACCTAAGCGAACCAAAGGTAAATCGAAAACCTATTATTCCAGGACTTGGGCGAACAACCTGCAACTGCCTCCGAGTCACCACAGCCACGTGACGGAAGGAAAAACAGTAAAAAGAGGGGTTCGTCTACGGATTGTTCAACTTCCAAAACAAAGAAGAGTCGTCCAACCCAAACTCTTCCACCAAAATCAACTGCATCTACCTCAAAATCCAAGGTTAGAGGATTACGGAGGTTTGATAAAAGATACAGGATGCAGAGTGGTAAGGGAAATTCGAAAAAGGCGACGGTTAATAAAAACCCCACTTCAATGTCGGCTATATCGCCTGAATATACCACCCTTACTACTGTTCATATGACAAACTTTGGAAGTCCAAAAAGAAAGGGGCATCTCCAAGAGGTTGCTCTCAAAGAAATTAATCGTGTTTTCGATCAGGTGACCGCTATGGATCATCAAGATTAGTTTCTTTCCTTCTTTTGTAGGTTAGAGAGGTGAGATGTTATCTGGTTAATTACAGGATTTTCATCATTCTAAAAATATTTATAATAGATCTGGTTACCTCCATGACATCAATTATCTAGAACACTCCTACTTGCCTTCCTTGTCTTTAAGGAAAGTTGGTCAGTCTCCATCACCGAGACCAACTTTGGTAAGGGGGTGTGAGCATATTTCTAATGCTAATATTTTTAACAGGTCGATGTCATGGAAGATTCTCGATGAAGATCTTAATATTTGTTCCTAATATTGGAAATTGAAAACTAACGAAAAAATAATGAAAGCTCAAGAATGATTGTACCATTATTAAAAGATGAGTATCATTTATGGTTTCTGCTTTTAATCTTTCTTATATCTTATCTCTTCTAGGTTACCTTTGTTTTTACTTGGAATTTTTTACAAAGTATCAACATTATATATCTATATAACATTATATATATTTAAATACTCTTATATATAAAGCCAACAAAAAGTATTGTCAACATATTAATAAGATATAACTATTTACAATTCTGAAACTGTTAAGAAAAGCGAAACAACATCAACTACTTGCTTCGCGTAAGTGTTATCAGATTATCTTTTTCCTACATGAATATATTTACAACATCTATATAACCTATTAATTTATTACAGTTCCGAGGCTGGAACTACTTCAACCATAATCAACATCTTCTCAAAGATTCTCAAGTACTTACATACTTATTTTCCGTAAAGTTCCTCCATCATAAAAATTGACATTATTGACAATTAACTCGTCAATAACATTCCTGTCAGTTCTGAACCAGAGCTCTAATCTGTTCAGCTCTTTCCTAAACCTTTCTCTTCGTTTTGACCTTGTTGTCAAGAGTTTATTTTCGTCATCATCATCATCTAATACTGGTTATAAATAAAACACCTTTATCAATTCTTAGTGTTTTCTTTACCCTTGAACTACTGAAAAAGTTCTTGTTGTGTGCTCGTTGCATTTGCTCTTTACGTAATCCAAATAGCACTCGCGGAACACTGGAAGTCATCTTTTCGCGAACGAAGATAGCAACATTACTCAACAGCAGTTCGAGTCCCGACATCGTCCATCACTCAAAGGCGAACCGGACGAATTGATCGAATCATCAATCAGAAGCTACCCCTCATCAGTGGATATAACCAACGGTGGGTAAAAATTTATTAAATTTTCGTCTTTAATTTAATTTAACTATATTGTAATTTATTTTTCTTCTGTTTGGATATTCAAAGTTGCGCGATATTCCTTACAATATATATATATATATATATATATATATATAATATATATATATATATATATATATATATATATGAAAAAAATATATATATATATATATATATATATATATATATATATATATATATATATATATATATATATATATATATATATATATTATATTATATATATATATATATATAATAAACATTTTGTGTATATGTATAAAACAGTAAAAACATCATTCTTATGGTTCTAGAGGCTGGGAACCCTCTTAACCAGTATTTCTCCCTTCCCGTACGGTTGCAGGAATAGAATACTTTCTGCAGCCAACACCACCCTGCGTTATGCGGGATATGGGCCTGAGTATTATATATTATATATATATATATATATATATATATATATTATATATATATATATATATATATATATATTATATATATATATATATATATATATATAGTATATTATATATATATATATATATATATATATATATATATATATATATATATATATATATATATATATATATACCAGTTTATAAGCTACTAATTTACATTATTTTTTAAAAGTTCAAATTTATTTTTTGCTTCATTTCAATCATTTTGTTAGTTCTATATAAAAAAATATATTGCATTTTTATTATTCATTAATCATTTCACCTATTGATTCATTATTGTATTAAAAAAAAAAAAAAAAAAAAAAACAAAAAAAAATTTTTTTTTTTTTTTTTTTTTTTTTTTAAAAAAAACCTTTGATTTTTGGGTTTTTTAAAAAACCATTTTTTTTCTACCCTGATATATATATATATAATATATATATATATATATATATATATATATATATATATATATATATATATTATATATATATATATATATATATATAAGAATGGAGTGAAGTATCGGTTTGGTATCGGCAAAAAATTTGTATAGGAGTAAAGTATCGGTATCGGTTGGTATCATATTTTTAGGTATCGGGTATCGGCTTCTGGAATTTTTTCGGTATCGGTATCGGTAAAAATTTTGGTATCGCTCCATCCCTAATATATATATATTATATATATATATATATATATATATTATATATATATATATATATATATATATATATATATATATATATATATATATATATATATATATATATATTATATATATATATATATATATATATATATATATATATATAGTGTAAACTCAGGGCATTGAATTTTGATTTAAGGAGCAAAATAGTAGTGAAGTCATAGTGAGATCAAAGAAGTAAAGAGACATTGAAATGAATGTAATTTTGTTTGAAAAAAAAATCGATAGTATAGTACAGAGATTTTCAATATTGGGAGCGGGAGCCCCCTGAGGAGGCATGCTAAAAAAAAAAAAAAAAAAAAAAAAATAAATAAAATAAATTTAGGGTTAATGCTACAATTTCTTGAAACACCTTCAATCTTCAAACATGCCCATCTCACTGTACCCAATCAGCCTGATTAAAATGCTGAAAAATACACTTTAGAAAGAACAGTTGTTGGAGAGAAAAAATTACTCAGGAAAAAAAATTGTTCTGGCTTTAATAGAAGACCATCGGTTCAAGATAATTTTCATTGCTCATTGTTCGCGGTGAACGAGGGCTTCAGAATAGTACTAAAATAATTCAATAGGGTTAGAGTGTTGCTTCCTCACGCAGATATAACTCGATATTAAAAATGGTGGAAGAGAACTCATAAACCGATTACTGGAGAAGATACTGAAACCTGTCAATACTTAAAGCCTATCTCAATTTCAACCCAGTTTGCATAGTTTTGCATGCAATAGTTACAATGCTTACATATTTAAACGTCCAACAAATTCAACAGAAATAATATATATGATTTCATGCACTCTTTGAATACTGGCAAAGATGTTAGATATTCAACAAGGATCATGTAAGAAAAATTGGACAATTTCTAAACGTTTCCATAGTTCAAACACTGTAAACCTATTCAACATTTGATCATTGAATGATGTTTTCAATACTTCAGAAAGTCTCCACGTAAGCTATTTATACAGAAAATCAAACCAATACGTTTGTCTATAAAATTAATAATTATAATCAAACAAAAACTCCCCTAATAAGCTGACCATGTGCTAAAAAAAGTAGACAAAATACAATAACTAATGAAGTAAAAACGATGCAGCGCTTTCAACATGGTTAACAAATATTTATATTGGAGGATAAGGAAAGCAGCAACTAGCAAAAGACATTTAGCGATGAGCTATTCAAAAAGTTCAGGAATTAATTAATATATATATATATATATATATATATATATATATATATATATTATATATATATATATATATATATATATATATATAGAGAGAGAGAGAGAGAGAGAGAGAGAGAGAGAGAGAGAGAGAGAGAGAGAGAGAGAGAGAGAGAGAGAGAGAGAGAGAGAGAGAGAGAGAGAGAGAGAGAGAGAGAGAGAGAGAGAGAGAGAGAGAGAGAGAGAGAGAGAGAGAGAGAGAGAGAGAGAGAGAGAGAGAGAGAGAGAGAGAGAGAGAGAGAGAGAGAGAGAGAGAGAGAGAGAGAGAGAGAGAGAGAAGAGAGAGAGAGAGAGAGAGAGAGGAAGAAGAGAGAGAGAGAGAGAGAGAGAGGAGAGAGAGAGAGAGAGAGGAGAGAGAGAGAGAGAGAGAGAGAGAGAGAGAGAGAGAGAGAGAGAGAGAGAGAGAGAGAGAAGAGAGAGAGAGAGAGAGAGAGAGAGAGAGAGAGAGAGAGAGAGAGAGAGAGAGAGAGAGAGAGAGAGAGAGAGAGAGAGAGAGAGAGAGAGAGAGAGAGAGAGAGAGAGAGAGAGAGAGAGAGAGAGATGAATGTTTTATTTTTTGTAAATGTATTTTAATAGATTTCATAAATTGAATATTATTTGGAAACTACTTTAAATGGCAACCATGGTTCTGAGGTATTGTTTTCGGTTAGAAGAATTTGAAATCATTAGACTGGGGTGGAACCGCCATTGAAATTACATGTTTTGATAATACATTTATTAAGTAAAATTGGTACTGGTTTTGGTGTGCCTTATTATCAGAGTGGTTTAATATAATAAAGCATCTTAATTAATATTTTTCTGATATATTAAGTAAATTGTTGGTTGTTGCAGTGAGTTTGATTGCCTTGTAATTCTTATGTATAGGGTAATCATAGTGGAAGCTAAATCTTGATATAGGTCGCCTTAAGTAGAAATCCAACACCTCACAGCTTCCCAAAGTGGTGTCAGAAGTGGGATTTTTCTTGGTGCAAAAACAATTTTTATAAAGAAGTACAATATTTAGAAAGAAATATGACATCAAATGATCATGTGGGTATTTCTATGCCTTTAAACACAGCTCTAAATGGTTGCCACGGGCTCTCAGAACATAGTGCCTTATACAATCAAGGCATAAGGTCTTTTGATATAAATAATAAATAATCAAAATCAAAACCATAATACAGGAATGAGTACCAGACATTTTTATGTACAACCATTATCAGAAGAGAATAAGCAAAAACAAATATTAAGCCAGTTAAACTTTCCACCCTATAATGATAATGATATCCAACGCTGGCTTAAACACACAATTCTTATTAATATCAAATAATATTACATTATCATCTATGAAGTAGCAAGCCATAACAAGGTTTTACCCACTGAAATTATATGTGAACTGCCTGATAATATTCCATTTGATCCAACTGTATTTGAAATAATCAGAGAAATAATTGTAAACAAAAATGCATTATTAGATAGACAGTGAGTGCAGATGTTGTTATCAGAGAATAAAATTGGGTTTGAAAATCCAAAGTAGTTCATAAATAATATGAAAGAAGTATTGGGCCATAATGCATATGAACATATGAATAGGACACAAACTGGAATGCTCAAAGAAATATTATTTCATCAGTTGCCTCCTACAGTGGCCACATCTGTAAGACTCTAAAACGCTCAAAATATATAAAAGAATTAACAGAAATTGTATAAGCAATGGAAGATGATCCATATGCAGGAATGAAAATAAATACCTTTTCAAATTTTGCCAATCCTGCTTACCAGCCTGCATATTCAGCCATCTCGCCAGTTAGACAAATTGAAGTGGTTCAAATGCAGGAGAGTATTCAGGCATTGATAAAAGAAGTACATGATTTACAGATAGAAGTAAATGATCTGAAAAAAATAAGAGAAACACAAAGTGGAAGTCCTCGTGGGTTCGAATCACCATCCAGAGGAGATTATAACCAAAATAGACCTTACTGCTATTTTCATTACCGCTTTGGCAGGTTGGCTAATAGATGCGATGGGAATGGTTGTAAAGGGTCCACAAAGATTATAAACCCTCAAAATAACATAACAGCTGACTCAATTGTAAGCAAACCTAATCTGAGACCACAACTGCTTACAAATCAAAATTATTATAAAACTAAAAGTAAAGTTAAAATTAACAATTTTGTAAATTGAACTGATTGTTTTGATCACCAAATAAGGAATAGTAAAAATATCCTTTTAGATAGTTCTTATAATACGTGCATGAATCAAAATAATCCATCAATGTGTAATCCCATCCCAAGAGTATATAAATAAGCCGCCAATACTAATTAATTAAGATTAACTGTGTAAGAAGAAGAAGCTGTTTTATTTGGGATACAGGAGCAATCTGTTCCATACTCAAAGCTAAAGATGAAGACAGAAAAATGCTCCAATAGGCCCCTTTCTTGCAACAAATAACACATATATATATGTTTATGGAAAGAAAACGATAAAGATAGATTTTGGAATACGAAGTTATGAACATACATTCTATATCGCAGAAACAAAATTTGATATTTTTGGTTTGATTTTTAACCAAACACAAGTTTATAATAGATTTTAATACCAAAAATATAATTGATGGGGTAACTAAAATAAAGCTTCCCTTCTCCCAAGAAATAGAATGCTGTGAAGACACTGCTTTGTTACATAATGTTACATACAAACCAAATTTGCCATCTTGTTCTTCAGATTACACAGAGTTATTGGAGAAATACTCTCACATTTTTAGTGAAGACAATAATGGTGATATTCAGGAAATAATAAATAATAACACTCAGCATGATAGTATGGGCTTAAATGAGCTAGAAATGAAGGCACTAGAGGAGGTTCAGCCTTATAAAATATATGTTGAGGGTTCCAGCTATTAACATTAAAGCAAGAAGAATACCTACGAAATTATATAAAGATGCACAAAATGAGATACATAATTTGCTAACAAAAGGTGTTCTAGTACCAGCAAATTCAGAATGGGGTTTTCCTATATCTGTGCTTAAAAAACAAAATTGGGGAACAAGAATTGTTGCTGACCTACGCTTATGAAATGCTAAAACAAATGGCGACAATTATAATCTTTTACATATAAATGACTTTACTAATATACTCCATGGAAGGAAAATATTCTCCATTTTAGATATTCGTAAGGCATTTTATAGTTTAAAATTGGCCCCAGAATGTCATAAATATCTTACAATAAATACACCTTTTGGATCTTATTCTTACACTAGAATTGTAGAAGGCTTACATGCCTCACCATCAGCCTTTTCAAAATATATTAATATAATATTAAGTATTGAAAATAGTTATGTCTATGTTGATGATGTTATTGTTGCTAGTTGCACACCTGAAGAACATAGACAAACACTTGAAAAAATTTTCCCTAAGCTAAACACTTGAATTTTTTTTCCCTAAGCTCTCTCTGTTTGGACTCAATTGAAACCCTGATAAATGCGTTATAGCTAAAGAAAAGGTTACTTATTTAGGTTTTGATATTGAACAAAATAGTTATTACCAAACAAAGAGAGGATTGAAGCAGTAAGCAGAATTCCTAAGCATAAAACAATGAAACAGTTAAGAGTATTCATAGGTAGTCTGAATTATTTTAGAAGCTCCATTCCTGGCTTTCAGGTATATTGATGCCACTCTTGGCATACTTGAAGGGCTCACCATACTCACAGAAAAGAGTAAGATGGAATCTCTGAAGCAGAACAAGCTTTTGAGAAAGCTAAACAAGCACTACAACTGGCAGTACCTTTAACATTTCCAAGATTCAGGAGCTCTCTTATCTTTATATACTGATGCATCAGATAAGGCAATTTCTGGAGTACTAATATCATCAGAAAATGGTTAAGCACTAGGATTTTACTGCACATCTTTGTCAAATACAGAATGTAATTATTCAATTTTTAGTAAAGAACTTTTAGCTATAGTCAAATCATTGAAAAAGTTCACACATTTTATAGAGGGAAGATCTGTCCAAGTATACTGTGATAATTTATCTGTAGTACAATCTGTTAAAAAAACAACAGACAGCAAAAATCTTGTGTGCAGAGAGCAGAGATACTTATCTTACCTGTCAGAGTATGACCTCTCATTCAACCACATCAGATCAGCTGAAAATATTACTGCAGATTTCCTCTCACGGTATAATAATAATAATAATAATAATAATAATAATAATAATAATAATAATAATGAAGATCAAATTTCTGAAGCAATTAATATAAACATGATCCAAGATAATGCAGAAAATGAAATTGATAGTCTTTCTTTTATATCTGCTATATTCAGAACTTCTGCTGCAGATATATTTAGGAAGTTTAATCAACTTTAATTATAAAAAATTACTTGAAGAACAAATGAAAGATGATTTCTTATGAAAGTATATTGCAAAATCCTGAAGAATCTTCACTTGAAGTTTCTAAAAGAAAAGTAGTGCATGAAAATGAAGAAATTGAGCTTGCCATGGATGTTAGTAAGCCACAATATCCTAGATTAATTGTTCCTGAATCCAATGTAACTGGATTTATACAGCATTTCCATGCTTTGAGACATTTAGGAATTAAGAAAAATTAAAGCAAGTTGAAAAAAGTAGCAGTTTGGCCATCAATGAGAAAAACAATAATAGTGTTCATACCAAGGTGTGATTTCTGCTTGAGAACTAAAATGTACAAAAATATAAGTCCTCAATATGAAAAATTTGCACCAGTTGGACATAAGTTTGAGGTGGTCCATTTAGATATTTTAAAATTACCTGACATTAAAAGGTACAAATATCATTTATCACTAATAGTTAGATACAGCAGATATCCTTATGCATACCCTTTGAAAAATATAGAAGCTAAAACCATTACAGATACAATGGTAATGAATTTTTACCAATTGCTGGTGTGGTAAACACATTCGTTACTGATAGAGGTGCTCAGTTTTCAAGTGAAATTTTTAAGGCAGTTTCTAAAAATTTGGGATCTAACCACAGATTAACAACAGCACAATGTCCACAGAGTAATTATCTGATTGAAAATTTCCACAAGACACTTTTATCAACATTCAGAATAATGTTAATTGAAATCAATAGTACAAGCTGGTTTGAGATATTACCATTTTCACTTATTTGCCTACGAACTGCTCCATTTGATGATTGTGGGCTTTTTCCAACGCTATTGATGTATGGTCAGAATATAAGAATTCCTGGTGGATTGATAGAACCTCCAAATATTCCTTGGGGCAAACTTATGCAGAAAAATTACAAACACTGTTCTCAATGCTTTTGTCTCCAAAACTTAAACCAAGAAATGCAAAAATATATGTGCCAAGGGCATTAGATGAATGCAAATATATACTAATCAAAGACGTCCAGTATGGAAAAAGTAAACTTGTACCAGCATATCCTGGACCATATTCTGTGGTAAGAACATTGGGAAATAACATCAACTAATGGAACAGAAAGAGAATTGACTGTGTGAAAATGGTTAACGTTAAGCCATATTTTAAGGTAAATGACTTAGGAGATTCTAAAAATAATAATAATAATAATAATAATTGTGATATTATTTATAATGGTGATAGTGAATGGAAAAAAAAAATCAGCGAAAACTGGGGTTTTCCTTCCAGGGTTAAAATGGCAAATTTTACTTAAGGGGACAGTCCAATTGTAGAAAAAAAAGTTAATTTTCAGTTGATTCTTTTGAAATTTTCAATGTAAATTGGTTTTTCACAGTGAAAAATGTCCACTTCTAGCAATTTCTATTTTTTAATTTAAAAAATTTTTTTTGTTTGAAATTTGACCCTTTTTCAAATGAATGGCGGAGCCAAACCACTTATTGGAATAACCTGAAATTTGGAATATATATTCAAAATTCCATGGGCTACAGAAGCTTCTAACAGACTTTTGTTCCCAGAGTTATGGAAAAAATGTTATAAACCAAAAACTGACCAACTATTGAAAAAAACTCACCTTTTTGGACAAAAAAATTACAACTATAAAATTAATCAGAGGAGGGATGGGGCTACAATTTCCTCTCTATACTCTATTCGATGCGGTTCGTTGGTTTCGAGATATAGCCTTCAAAAAGGTCCATTTTTTGACCTAAGTTCAAAAATTCCCATAGTTTGAGAATTTAAATCTCGCTTCAAACAAATAGAATTTAATAATGCACTAAATAAATGTTGTTGCCCTGTCCCTCCTCTAAACAATATCCACAAAAAAAAGTAGGTAGCATTTTTTTAAAAATAATTCTTTTCTCCAGAAGGGTACGATTTTTGCAAATTTTTTTTCAAGTGCTTATAACTTTTTTTCTAGACGTGATATCAAAAATCTGTTCCCACCAATGCAAGAAATTGGTGCTAAGATTATTCAGTTAAATTTTCAGCTCATTTGGACCAGTGGTTTAACCCAACTATTCATTTTTTTCAACTTTGGGTCCAAATAACTTTCAAACCGTTATAGACTCAAAAAAAATGCTCAAAATCAACTTAAAACTTCAGGGGAAAAAATGCATATACCCTGAAAATTTCAGCTCAATCAGTCAAATAAAAAAAAAAAAAATTTTCAAACAAAAAGTAAGAAATTTCAGATTTTTTTCATTTTTCAATATTTTCTTTTTCTTTTCTGCTTCTTTTGACTGCTCCTTTTCTGCTAGTGAATGTTCATCTTTGTGTTTTGATTTTAGATACCCCATAAAGATTTGGCTGAAATTTTTTTACTTGTGGCACCCGGAGGTCCTTTTCTAATTTTCTGACTGCAGATGTTACATTTAGCTACTTCGAGCCTATCCTGAAACATTGTAAAGTACTCCCATAGTGCTGAAGCTGATCTTTTAACTATATTGACTGAAAGTAAAAACAAAATAAATTTTGAAATAATATCGCTAATTGATACAAGTTTGATACATAACAAAAAAATAACAATATGTATAAATACTGGTTATATTGATAATTTTATATTTTACAATTTTTCAAACTTTACCTTAGAGTCTTACCTAAGTAAACCTGTTGAATCACTATTGTGAATCAGAAAAAAAAAAATTAAAAATTTTTGTACTTTTTTAAAACTTTTATTATACAAAATCTGTAATTTTCTGAAATATTTTTGGAAAAAATGCAAATAATCATTAATTTAAGTGAATGTTGGCTAGTCTACTCCTTCCTTACAATTAAATAATTGTCAATTAAATTAATATTGAAACAGATTATGAATTATTTCTCCTCCTACAGGAAAAGTTAATGTTTAATTAAAGGATTCTTTTGTATTTTTATGTGGAAAAAGAGATTTTTTTTGGAAAGAACATAATAAAAATAAAGTAGATTTTTGGAAGTGTGGAGTTTGGAAATATATATATATATATATATATATATATATATATATATATATATATATATATATATATATATATATATATATATATATATATATATATATATATATATATATATATATATATATATATATATATATATATCCCCAGACCTCTGGGTAAGTAATTATATGGCTGATTATGAAATTAACGTAAATTTAATTAAAAAATAAATTAAGATTAATTATGAAGATAAGTTAACGTAAATCTAATTACAAACTAAATTAAGATTGATTGAGCTAATAAAATAAATTGGATAAATAGATTGAATAACAATTTGAAATAACTATAATGTAAATATTTGAGATTAATTGATTTATAAGGAAGAGTCATGGATATTTATTATTGGGAAAAATAAGGGGGAGAATGAATAATTTTTTTGTGTTGTTGATATCAGGTTTTGAGACCAGGGAGTTTACAAGAGCAGTAAAAACAACAAGAGAGAAGGAAGATAAATTTTCCCCAACTCAAGAGGGAGGAAACGTGTTTCAAAAGCAAGAGGAGAAAGAAAGGAAACAGAATTAAACATCAGACAAAAGGGCAAAAGTATGGTTTCCCCAAAGGTAGGATCTTTGGTCCTGTTTTGATTAAATAATAAAAAGATTTGTGCGTAAGTTTTCCCAAGGCCTACCTTGATTATTTGTCAAAAAGTTCTTTTGTCCACCCCCTCTTCTTCAAAGACTAAAAATAATCCAGTTTTGAAATAGTTGTAATAGTTAAACAAATACAGAACCTGCCAACAAACATTGACTTGAAAGAAAAAGATTCATGTAAATAACTTAACCTGATGCTAAGAAAGAAAAGGAAAATTTTATCCTCTTTATAGTATCTAAAAAAAAATACTAGTCCATTATACCAGAATAAATAATTGAACTTTGATTTAAAATTAAACCAGGTTGTATCTTTGGCTTACACTTCCTAGAAGCAATAATTGATATTCTTATTAGGTGTTGAAATATTGATAGAGTTAATATTATTATATTACTATTAATTGTGCAACATAATTATAATTTATTAACCTACATCTGTAATTTTCATAAGAGGTAGTCCTAGTGGTGGACTTGTGAAATATACCTATTGTACAGTATTTGCTTTATGGTATGTGAATTTTTCTGAATTTTGATTTTTAAGAATTTTATGAACAATTCACAAGGAATATAGTTGTATTTTAGTAGTATAATTATTTTTATATTAGATTACATTATTTTATTTTTATTATTATCATATTATTTTGATTATTATTATCTAATCATTATTTTTATTATTATTATTATCATACTTTCAGTATTATTATATTATGTTTTAAAGAGTAATCCTTCCTTCATCTGTCGCTTTTGGATGAGTACCGGCTATGGCTTTGTTTTTTTTTAATACGGGGTTGAATCCCCCCCTGTATTTTAATGACTTTTTTCACTAAATCCATGATAAAATACACAATTTTTAATTTTTAAATTTTTTTTTTTGCGAAAAATTTGAAAACATATGTAGCTTTCAAAAGAATGCTCAATGAAGCTGATACGTTGTGGTTTAGGTAGTTTGGTATGAGCGTAAACTCGTTTGAAATCTTGAAAAAATTTTGTTTAAAAATAGTGATCAATTGCTCTTTGCTTTTAAAGGTTCCGCACTTCAAACCTTGATTCAACTACCTGAATAGTAACCTGATTATCTTCCTCACACTGTATCTCGTTTACCCAGAAAGTTTGAAAAACCGCTAAGCTTCGTTTATTTTTGGCAAATTTTTTCTGAAAAAAGTGAGATTCGGAGAAATTCGCCAAAAACAATATTTATAAGAACGTTCCTTGTTTGATTGGTAATTCTCAGTAACCATTTGGAGTTATAAAAAACTAATTACATATTTGGAATCGGCCATATCATTTTCTATAAAAATATACCAATTTTTTTTTAAAAAATTAAAAAAAAAAAAAATTCCTTTTTTGTAGTTGCCATATATCACCAATTTCATGGTCATTCGACAAGCGTCACTTCAAAATTCTTTTTCTCAAGATTCGCTTAGAATTAGAAAAAACTACATACAGATTTGGAATCAGCATAGATTTTACTATAAAATCGCTGAAAAAAATAAATAAAAATATTTCCCCCCAAATTCGGGGTCTTTCGTAAAAATATATAATTTCCTTGTTTGATTGGTAATATCTCAGTAACCATTTGGAAATAAACTAATTACATATTTGGAATCGGCATATTATTATCTATAAAAATATACCAATTTTTTTTAAATTAAAAAAAAAAATTCCTTTTTTTGTAGTTGCCATTATCACCAATTTCAAGGTCATTCGACAAGTGTCACTTCAAAATTCTTTTTCTCAGGATTCGCTTAGAATTAGAAAAAACTACATACAGATTTGGAATCAGCATAGATTTTACTATAAAATCGCTGAAAAAAATAAATAAAAATATTTCCCCCCAAATTCGGGGTCTTTCTATTGGGGGGTCCCTCTTGAGATTTTTTGAGTAGTCATATCTCAGTAACCATTGGGAATTAAGAAAAACTAATTACATATTTGGAATCAGGAGAAAATTTGCTATAAGAATAAGAAAAAATTACAGAACTATGGAAAAAAAATTTTTTATATATAGGATCTTTTTTTCAAGGTCATTCTACAAGGGTTACTTTAAAAGTCTTTTTCTCAGGAACCGCTTGGAATTTTGAAAAACTGATTACAGATTTGGAATCGGCATAGATTCTACTATAAAACAGATGAAAAAAATAAAGTACCCCTTCCCCCATCAAAAAGAGGGACCTCCAATGACAGGGTCCCCTTAACTAATAATTATTTATTTATTTATTTATTAATATTAATTTCTTATTATTATTTGTAGGGATTCATTGTTAGGATAGAATTATTTTTGCTATTATTTTGGGAAATTTAGAGGATCCTCTCATATTAAGAGTATTAGATGAAGAAATGGTGAAGGAAATCAAGGTAGCGTGTGAAAATAATGTAAAAGGAATAGTCATTATGGGTGATTTTAATTTTCCTGACATTGAGTGGAATTCTTTGAGTAGTATAGTTAACAGAAGTTCAGTATTTGTAAATTATATTCTATACAACTTTTTCAGTCAGATGGTCCAAGAACCAACAAGGCATGCAGCATTGTTAGATTTAATATTAACAAATGATGAAATGATGGTGAATGATGTCGAAGTAGGGGAGACTTTAGGAGCTAGTGATCATTATATTATTAGATTTAACTGGAATGTGAGGTCTGGGCCCAAATTGCAAGTCAATAGGGAAAAGATATTAGATTTCAGAAACGGAGATTTTAGCAAATTCCGAGCAATGCTCAATGAAATTGACTGGGATAAGGAGTTTAATGGTCAAAATTGTTTCATCATGTGGGAATACTTCAAGCAAATATTGGCTAACATTCAGTCTGTGTGTTTTAAAGATAAACCCATTAGGGTGGCAAATAGAAAACCTAATTGGTGGAGTAGCTGAGAGATAAGAAGAGAAAATCAGTGAAAAGCGTAGATGTTTTAAAATGTTCAAAGGTAGGAGAAGGGGGGAAGATTTGGAACATTATAAGAGAATTTGGAATGAACTTAACCAGTCAATAAGAAGAGCAAAGAGAATGGCAGAAATTAATTTGGCAAGGAAACAGTAATAAAGACCTGAAAAAGTTTTTTAGCTTTTATAAATTTAAAAGCAAGGATAAGAAAATTGGCCCAATTAAAATTGATGGGAATTTAGTAAGTTCAGATAAGGAATTGGTTAATATTTTCAACGCATATTTTGCATCAGTGTTTACTGAGGAAAGGTTGGATAGTAATTTAGAGAGTAATAGTTCTAGTATACATGTAATGAATAGGTGTAGAACATTTCAAATTGAGTTAAATGAAATCGCATCCTTATAGAACATATTGACCCAAATAAGCAGCGATCCGGATGGTGTGTATGGTAGAATTCTAAAAGAGGGTAGTAGCAGTATTGCAAAGGCACTGTATTTGATTTTTAAGCGATCTATTGCTTTTGGAGAGGTACCTGAGGACTGGAAAACGGCATATGTGGTGCCCATTTTAAAAAAGGTAGTAAAGAAGATTTAGGGAACTATAGGCCAGTTAGTTTAACATCTCTGGTTGTGAAAATTTTGGAAAAGTTACTGAAAAGTCATATAGAGAAGCATTTAGATGATAACAAGATACTATATAACTCCCAGCATGGCTTTAGAAAGGGTAGATCATGTCAGACAAATCTACTAGAATTTATGGAATATATTACTGAAAGTATAGACAGGGGTGATCCAGTTGATGTCATATATTTAGACTTTAGCAAAGCTTTTGATAAGGTACCCCATGTTAGGCTGATGCAAAAGTTGTCGCAGTATGGTATAGATGGAATGGTACACAATTGGATTAAAGAGTGGTTAAAGAACAGAAGGCAGTGTGTATTACTTAATGGTAATAAGTCATTATGGGAAACAGGTGAAGAGTGGGGTACCACAAGGTTCTGTGCTGGGACCACTTTTGTTCCTTATATATATAAATGATTTAGACAAAGGTCTTAAATGTAAGGTTTCTAAGTTTGCTGATGATACCAAAGTGGTTACCTCAGTAAGGAATAATGATGGATGCATAAAGCTTCAAGGTGATCTAGATAGACTTCTTGGTTGGGCAGAGAGGTGGCAAATGAACTTTAATAGTAAAAAATGTAAAGTTCTTCATGTAGGTTACTCAAATGAAGGATTTAATTATGAAATGAATGGGGAGTGGCTTGAGACTGTGGACCAAGAAAAGGATTTAGGTGTGGTTATTAGCAGTAATGTGAAGGTGGGTGATCAATGTTTGGAAGCAAGGAATAAAGCAAATAAGATGTTAGGTATAATTAATCGCAATGTAGTTTACAAGAGCAAAGAGGTTATAAGCAAACTATATAATAGCTATGTTAGGCCAGCATTAGAGTATTGTGCACAGGTTTGGGCTACTCATTTAAGAAAGACATAGATATGCTGGAGAGAGTACAACGTCGAGCAACAAGGATGATTTCTGGCTTTGAAAATAAGAGCTATGAAGAGAGGTTGAAGGAGTTAGGAATGTTCTCAGTTGAAAGGAGATTTCTCAGAGGGGATATGATACAAGTTTACAAAATATTTGCATCTGACAGTAATACAGAGATTGAAAAATACTTCATAGTGGACCATGGAAGAGTAACTAGAGGACATAATAAGAAAATTAAAAAGAAGCCATGCCATCTCGATCTAAGAAAGTACTCTTTCAGTAATAGAGTTGTTAATTTTTGGAATGACTTGCCACAAGAGATTGTTGACTGTGATTCTCTTGTCAAATTTAAAAAGGGGCTAGATAGATATATGGATGGTTTGGGTATTATATAGAATAATCTGACTAAGCCAAATCGGCGGGTATATATGAATTTTTGGATCAACAGATCAACCTATGACTAAGCCTAACGGCAGTTTTTGTAGTGGGTGATGGTTCATTGAGTATTTAATGTGTAATGGGGTTGTTTTACTTTCATCTATGCATGACTGTGCATGAATGAACTGATAACTAGGATGGGATAGACCTAGTCTTTCGTGCATGTATTAGTATTGATATTGTTATTATTTGTTTGGACTGGGACAGTCTCGATAGGCCCTTGTGGCTTCTAACTGTCTCTATTTTCCTATGTTCCTACATATATATATATATATATATATATATATATATATATATATATATATATATATATATATATATATATATATATATATATATATATATATATATATATATATATATATATATATATATATATAATATATATATATATATATATATATATATATATATATTATATTATATTATAATATATATATATATATATATATATATATTATATATATATATATATATATATATATATATATTGGTGTTCCTCAGGGTTTTGTTCTATCTCCTACTTTATTCTCACTTTTCATCAACGACCTTTTCAGCTGTACTTCTAACTCTGTTCATTCTTGTTCCGACGAGTCAACTTTCCATTCTTCTACGCATTTCAAATCTGCTCACTCTTTTACTTCTAGAGTTGCTTCTCGTCTTCAATTTTTTAATTCCAATCTTTCCGATATGGATGGGATTTCCCGTTGGGCTACCACAACTTGTGAAATTTAACTCTTTGAAAACTCAATTTCATAAATCTCTCTCAAGAACACCTCCCAACTTTCCTATCACTTTTGACAGCTCTCCTGTCTCACCTGTGAATAACATAAATATTCTTGGTCTGAACATAAAAAGTAAATTATCTTGGAAATATCATATCACAAAGGTTAATAAAGTTGTCTCTAAAAAGCTGGGAGCTCTGTTCAGATTGCTGGTATTTTTTTCTTCTAAACAGATTCTCCAAATATATGGGGGTCTTATCCTTCCTTGCATGGAGTACTGTTCTCACATTTGGGGCGGTTCAGGTTCCACCCTTCTTTTGGATAAGGTTGAGCTAAGGCTAAAAGACTAATAAGCTGTCCTTTACTTTGAAACTCACTTGACCCTCTTTCTCTGCAAGGTGACGTTGGACCACCATCTCTTTTCTATAGGTACTACAACGAGGCTAGGTGCTCAAGGAAGTTGTCTTGCTTGCACAAAAACTTTGAGTGAGCACTGCGAACTCAAGGCTTTTGCATTGTAGTTCCTTTTCCTTTCCAGCCACCTCTGTTCTGTAGAACTCCCTATCTTCTGTTTTTCGTGCTGTATATAAAAAAAACTCTAAATCCTATGTCTTCGCCTACCTGAGGAATCTACGTTAGGTTCGGGATTGGGTTTTCGTGTTTTTAATTATGCCCCCTCCTTGAAAAAGGCTATGCCCGTGAGTGATGATAAGAGAATGAAGACCGAAAGGGAGGAAAAGGAGAGATGGAGGATTTAGTTGGGAATTCACTGAGGCGAAATCAGCTGCCTATGGTGGAACAGTTGGTGGAAGATGGAATCATTTCAGACAGATCTAGAT
>SEYY01007899.1:0-5000 GCA_009176605.1 Armadillidium nasatum
CCCCAAAACGTCGACAGGAAAAGTAGTCGACAGGTCAAAGGGCCGACACTTTTGAAAAAAACATTAACAAAATTTTCTCACTTGTCCAAAACGTCGACAACTTTTTTTGGTAAGGTCAAAGGGCCGACAACTTTTTTTATAACTTGTCCAAATCGTCGACACTATAAATCGATATCGATTAATCGAAAGATATATATCATCATCACTCACGGGTCGGGGGTACGGGGGGCAGAGCCCCCCGTAGACAAATGATCGTGTGCCATGCATCTACTAAAATAATATATTAAAAATAAAAAAAATCTATTCATAATTATTATAATAAAAATTTAAAAATAGGCTTACGTATCGATTGTATCGAAATAAAAAAAAATACGATGTTGGTCAAACAGCCGACTCATTTTTTTTCACATGTATCCAAAACGTCGACACGTTGAAATTGAAAAGAAAAGTGATCGACAAATTTTTTTCAAAAGTGTCGGCCTTTTGACCTGTCGACTACTTTTCCTGTCGACGATTTGGTATAGCGCCATATATATATATATATATATATATATATATATATATATATATATATATATATATATATATATATATATATATATATATATATATATATATATATATATATATATATATATATATATATATATATATATATATATATATATATATATATATATATATATATATATATATATATATATATATATATATTATGATATTATCTTTTATCCATTTGAACTTTGCATTCAGCTTACCAGCATGGATAACAAATAGGTTTAAAAGCGATCTTTTGATGCATGTTTATAAAATAAATTTCTATAGAAAATAATTGTAAAATAATTCAGTAACAAAACAATGTAGGAGGATTAAATTTAATAATTGATTGATAATCCGGATGTTTTTAAAAGGGTAATATGACAATCAACGGCATTGTAAATATATATATATATATATATATATATATATATATATATATATATATATATATATATATATATATATATATATATATATATATATATATATATATATATATATATATACTGAAGAACAAAATTAACGCACCACTGGAACAAACGTCAATAGGAGGATACTGAAACATACAAACCTGGTAGTAACATTG
Organism: Armadillidium nasatum; assembly: GCA_009176605.1. NCBI lineage: Eukaryota > Metazoa > Arthropoda > Malacostraca > Isopoda > Armadillidiidae > Armadillidium > Armadillidium nasatum. The sequence continues at coordinate 1,127 of SEYY01007899.1, forward strand.
TTAATATACAGAACATGGCTATGCATAATTGGAATAATGGGGTGCCACACCGTGGGAACTCCCGGGACCCTGGGACACTGTTGGCATATAAGTAGAGTGCGGCACAATCCTGCAGAGTGTATACGCATGCTACCTGTCCCTGGCCGTCAGTACCTTGTGGAGCCTCCCTTGCACATATGACATCTAAGCACCGGTTATGCATGCTGGAGATGAGTTCCTGGATGGTTTCCTGTGGCAGTTCCCCCCATAGGCGTACAACCGTTTGTCGCAGGTCGTTAAGGCTGTGTGGCTGGTATTGTAGCTGTCGCAGATGTCTTTTCAGTGTGTCCCACAAATGCTTGACGGGGTCTAGGTTGGGACTCAACGTTGGCCAGTCCAATGTTCGAATCCCTACCGTATTAAGGTAATCACCAACTACACATGGCTACTTGTGGTCTGGCGCCATCCTGCATGAGGACGAAAGCTTCACCGATGTAGGGGACAAATGGCAAGACGTGCTTTTCGAGTGTGTCCATTATGTATCGTTGCCCGGTTAGGTACCTTGCATCGAAGACGTGTAACTCCGGGCGGGCATGGAAATAAATACCACCCCAAACCATAGCGGACTCATCACCGAAGGGGAGTATCTCTGCATTGTGCATACCCCATGGCACTCATGGCGCCTCAGATAGACCCTGGAAAGTCCGACGTTGCTGTGCATAATAAATCGACACTCACCCGAAAATTGAATACTCAACCAACCTTGGGGCCACCAATGCAGGTGCTGATGTGCAAAGCCATCCTTGCTCTTCGTTGCTCCCTGGTGAGCGGGGACCCTCTTGCCTGACTCCGTGGATAGTATCAAAGTTCCGCGAGACGACGTCGAATGATATTCTTGCTAACAAAGGTCTGATGGACAGCTTGTAGCTCGGCACGATGGTCACGTGGTGTTCCATGTTGACCACGAGCTGTGTTTAACAGTATATATCTCTCCTCTACGGCCGTTGTTGCCAGTGACGTGTGTCAACTCGTACCTCTGTAGGACTCTTCCGATGGTTATATGGGAGACCTCGAACCGTCGGCGAAGTTGGCGTAGACCGTACGCTTCAGCTGCCAGTGTTATGATTGCGCACAGTCGTCCCGTGTCAAACTCCGTCGTAACCTCTCTACATTACTTGCACAAACGTTAAAAGTTGAATACTCTCGATATACGGCATACCCGTGACTTTACTTATCCTACCACGTCACTTACCGAATTTGGCTGGTTTGCCCTATTACTGTATTTCGTCGATATCGCACCTACGAACAGCCCATCGATGCAAGCTACATTATTTGGGTAGGTACGGGAATGTACCTCCACACACAGGCACTCCCATAACCTTACAATGTCGTCGGGACCTCCCAACTGAGACATTGTAAATGGTGCGTTAATTTTGCTCTTTAGTGTATATATATATATATATATATATATATATATATATATATATATATATATATATATATATATATATATATATATATATATATATATATATATATATATATATATATATATATATATATATATATATATATATAACTTTGAAATGAAGAAAAGGAAAAATAAGGAGTGTACAAATATTCTAATACTATAACCCTTTCGTTTCCTTTTTCTTAAACGAGATTTTGATCGCATTACATTACTGTAATGCGAAAAACAAATGAGCAGAAAAAGAAGGACAGGAAAAGAAAGCAAAAAAAAAAATTGCCTTAAAAGACGTGGAGGAATTCATTTGTCAAGAGTGATATGATCACGAAAAAGGAGAACAAGTTACATATATTTTCCGTGGCCTTTATGTATTCTTCAGGAAGGTAGAAACAATGTAAAAAAATGCCGTTTATTTGCATATCATTAAGTAGACGCATATATATATATATATATATATATATATATATATATATATATATATATATATATATATATATATATATATATATATATATATATATATATATATATATATATATATATATATATATATATATATATATATATATATATATATATATATATATATATATATATATATATATATATATATATATATATATATATATATATATATATATATATATATATATATATATATATATATATATATATATATATATATATATATATATATATATATATATATATATATATATATATATATATATCGGTCGTTCTATAGCAAATGTTGTAGACGACCACTGTTCATCCTATAATTATTAATAGTGGTGTTCCTCAGGGTTCTGTCCTTTCCCCTGCACTTTTTTTTACTTTTCATAAATAACCTTCTCTCTATTATGTCATCATCTATTCACTCTTAAGCTCATCACTCCACCTTTCATTACTCCTTTGCCCACCAGTGGAGATTATATATATATATATATATATATATAATATATATATATATATATATATATATATATATATATATAATATATATATATATATATATATATATTATATATTATTGAGTAGCTCTTCTAGAATATTCAAATAGACGTGGAATATTATATCTGGATAAAATTTAAAATATTTTGCATAATTTTTTATATTAATACTGGGAAATATATAAATTACAGACAGAAAACGTTATTATATATATATATATATATATATATATATATATATATATATATATATATATATATATATATATATATATATATATATATATATATATATATATATATATATATATATATATATATATATATATATATATATATATATATATATATATATATATATATATATATATATATATATATATATATATATATATATATATATATATATATATATATATATATATATATATATATATATGTATATATTAGTGATGGGGGAGATTAAGAAATTTTTTACGATGACGAACACATTAAAATGGGAAAGTTTTTTTTTTTTTAAATTTCTAATATTTTAATAAATTTAACAATTTTATAATAAAGAAGAATTAAATTTTCATTTTTCTATTCTTCAAATTTTCAATGTAATTTTAATATATAGTATAGTAGTATCTTCAGAACATTGATTTTGAAAATTTTAAATATTGTGAGAAGACGGAAAGACATGCAGAATTTTAATACTTTAAATGAAGAGTTCTTAAATTGTGATGCAGAAGCAAATCTTTTCTACAGTTTTTGGGTTAATTCGATTTGTGTCTTGGAGAGTATTTTTGACCCCCTACTACTATACAACTTTTTACTCTCAATAGAAGATGGAGTAAAGAGATATTATTAACCCAATATATGTAAATTAATCTTCAAAATATTTGGCAGAAAATTGACGATAACGATTGAAGAAAAGTTATTCCGATTTTGCCGATGACGATGACGATGACTGTTATTCGTCTTATCTATATATATATATATATATATATATATATATATATTATATATATATATATATATATATATATATATATATATATATATATATATATATATATATATATATATATATATATATATATATATATATATATATATATATATATATATATATATATATATATATATATATATATATATATATATATATATATATATATATATATATATATATATATATATAACAAAGCCATTGTATTTACATAATCATCTATTTTAACGTACAAGAAATTTACAACTCTCCAGGGTCACCAAAATGAAGAGACTTTGAAGGCCATGTGGTGTTCGTTGAATAAAAATGGTTTTCTTCTTATATTTATTATTGCTAGCCTCTTCAAAGGTTATTACAGTTGAATGATATATATTGTGGAACCATTGCAAGCGCAAGAGTAAGATGGAGACAGAGGTGGTAAACAATGTTACGGACTCGTCTAAAACCAGCTTACAATTGAATGGCTTTGTGATGGATCTTTTA
>SEYY01007900.1:0-28929 GCA_009176605.1 Armadillidium nasatum
ATATATATATATATAATATATATATATATATATATATATATATATATATATATATATATATATATATATATATATATATATATATATATATTTATATTTTTTTTTTTTTTAAAAATATGAATCTATAAAAAATAATAATTATTTTACAATATGACCATGAAATCAGTCAAGGAGTAGCTATCTTTTTGCAGTAGTAATCAGTTTTCTTTCATGCTAGATTTTAGTGTCAGTCGTTTTTAACCTCTAATGATACTGATGCTTACAAAACTTTTATATCCATAATTTTTTATTAGCTACGTCTTATGATAAAGTCAATAGGATACCAAAGAACCCTATGCGATCACACCCCGATAGGCTTCTATGATAAAACCAAAGGTGACTGTGGTATATATTTTTGTTACCAGGCTTGAGACTATTTTGGGTCCATTAAGGAATTTTTTATAGATTTACCTTCCGCAAACCTTATGACCCTTACTGAGAAACCTGATGACAAATCTATGAGCAGTATGTTAAATGTACGAAATATCTACATTGAAACCTAGCTTCTGTGAATTTTTCTCGAAAATACAATCAAGTGTATGTAATGCAGGGTTATCATAATAAAAATAAAATAATTCAGCTGATTTTTGTTATTTTTTTATTTTTATTTATTTTTATTTTTTTTATTCATTTAAATAACCACTGTCTTCCTATTTTTAGTTTCAAAATATCATATGAGCGATTAAGAAAATATAATAAAATAAAATAAAATTAATATAAATTTAAGCAATTTATTAGTCTGTGGAGAAAAATTAATCAACGTCCAACGATATTTTTGCCAAATTATTGAAACCTGCAACAATGTTTCACTTTAATATTCTGGCATTAGATATTTACTGTAAAAGTGGGTAAGTTATATAAAATTATTAATTTCAATAAAAATGCTCTGATTTAATTGTTAGTTTTATTTATTTTACATATTTATTTATTTTATTTTTGCAAGCTGTACGAGTTAAACCTTGATGAAAAAATCCTTATTAATCACAAATTTCATTTAATTAAAAAATGTAGTTTAAAGTTTATTGTGGTTAACTTGTTCCATAAAATTATGTAGTACTTTAGAGGTGAATACAAAATTAAAAAATAGGTAACCAAAGAAAAGAAAAAGCTTTAGGGTTGAAATGGGCCAGCATTCAGGAATCTACCACAAAAAATTAATTTAATCTGACCAATTCACATGGATTTAATATTCCATTCAAAGCTCCAACTGTCTCTATTTACTTATTTTCTAATATTAAAATTAGTTTTTTTTTCTTCAAAATTTAAGTGCTGAGAATTCCAATGCTAAAAATGAATATTTTTTATTTTATGATTTATCCTAATTATAATAATTAAAATTAAATAGCAGCACAGTACCATAAAATATCTTTATAAATAATAATAATATGTAATTTATTATTTTATTTAAAATTTAGATAGAGTGAATTGGCTTTATCAGTCGCGTTTTCATCATTTTTATGGATTTTTTTTTTTAAATAGCTTGTACTTTTTTTTAAAAATATAATTTAAATAACGTACTTAATTAGGGTAATTAACTAATTTTATTTGCTTATTAATTATTACATAGGCGAATAAGCTTACTTATAAATTAAAAAAACAACAACTTGTAAATAAAAAAAAATCATGTTTTTTCATTTGACTCAAATATATATATATAAAAAATCCCCAACCTTGAAGTACAGTGAACTGGTTTAATCAGTCGCATTTTCGTCTTCCTTATAAAATTTAAATATCTAGAAACTCTTTTAATTGGCAACTATGGTTCTGAGATATTTTTTGGAGGTGAAGTTTTGAAATACACTTTAGTCAAATAAGTCAATGCCTGTGAGTTTTGAAAAAGTGATTGGATGTTGGTGGGATAGGAATGCCGATACTCTAAAAAATATCGATTATCGATAATTTTTAAAAATATCAATTTGACTTCGATATTGTCGGTTTAAAAATATATATATATATAATATATATATATATATATATATATATATATATATATATATATATATATATATATATATATATATATATATATATATATATATATATATAATATATATATATATATTATATATATATATATATATATTTATATATATATATATATATATATATATATATATATATATATATATATATATATATATATATATATATATGCATGAAAAATTACACAATTTTTGCTTAAATTTTATAAAGGAGCAGAAAACTAAAAATTTCTAAAGGAAAAAAAAAATTTATCGTTAGTACGATACTGATGATAAAATATCGATATATTGGATTTGAAAATATCATCGATATTTTTTCGATATATTGTAAACAAATATCTATATCTTTAAATATCAAAACTCTTTCGGCATCCGTAGGGTGGAACGACATTGAGTAAAATGTTTTAACAATACATTGAATAAATTTGGTATTGGTTTTGTTTGTGCTTTATTATGTGAGTGGTTTAATAAATAAAATACCTTATGTAATGTTTTTCTGATATATTAGAATAAATTGTTAATTGTTGCAGTGGGTTTGATTGCTCTGTAATTCATATAGATAAGGTAATCATTGTGGAAGATGAACATAGGAACATAGGAACATAGGAAAAATAGAGACAGTTAGAAGCCACAAGGGCCTATCGAGACTGTCCCAGTCCAAACAAATATTAACTATCAATACTAATACATGCACAAAGACTAGGTCTGTCCTATCCCTAGTTATCAGTTTACTCATGCAAAGATAAAAAATAACACCAAGGCCAGTTTTACATGCAATATTCAATGAACCATCACCCACTACAAAAAAATAAACTGCCAATTAGGCTTGGTCATAGGTTGATCTAAAAATACAAATATACCCACCAATTTGGCTTAGTCAAGTTATTCTATATAATACCTAAACTATCCATATATCTATCTAGCCCCTTTTTAAATTTGACAAGAGAATCACAATCAACAATCTCTTGTGGCAAGTCATTCCAAAAATTAACAACTCTATTACTGAAAGAGTACTTTCTTAGATCGAGATGGCATGGCTTCTTTTTAATTTTCTTATCATGTCCTCTAGTTACTCTTCCTTGGTCCACTATAAAGTATTTTTCAATCTCTGTATTACTGCCAGATGCAAATATTTTGTAAACTTGTATCATATCCCCTCTGAGAAATCTCCTTTCAACCGAGAACATTCCTAACTCTTTCAACCTCTCTTCATAGCTCTTATTTTCAAAGCCAGAAATCATCCTTGTTGCTCTACGTTGGACTCTCTCCAGCATGTCTATTCTTAAATGAGGAGCCCAAACCTGTGCACAATACTCTAATGCTGGCCTGACATAGCTATTATATAGTTTGCTTATAACCTCTTTGCTCTTGTAAACTACATTGCGATTAATTATACCTAACATCTTATTTGCTCTCTTCCTTGCTTCCAAACATTGATCACCCACCTTCAGATTACTGCTAATAATCACACCTAAATCCTTTTCATGCTCCACAGTCTCAAGCCACTCCCCATTCATTTCATAATTAAATCTTTCATTTGAGTAACCTACATGAAGAACTTTACATTTTTTACTATTAAAGTTCATTTGCCACCTCTCTGCCCAACCAAGAAGTCTATCTAGATCACTTTGAAGCTTTATGCATCCATCATTATTCCTTACTGAGGTAACCACTTTGGTGTCATCAGCAAACTTAGAAACCTTACATTTAAGGCCTTTGTCTAAATCATTTATATAAATAAGAAACAAAAGTGGTCCCAGCACAGAACCCTGTGGGACCCCACTCTTCACCGTTTCCCATAATGACTTATTTCCATTAAGTAATACACACTGCCTTCTGTTCTTTAACCACTCTTTAATCCAATTGTGTACCATACCATTTATACCACACTGTGACAACTTTTGCATCAACCTAACATGGGGTACCTTATCAAAAGCTTTGCTAAAGTCTAAATATATAACATCAACTTTGTCTATGCATTCAGTAATATATTCCATAAATTCTAGTAGATTTGTCTGACATGATCTACCCTTTCTAAAGCCATGCTGGGAGTTATATAGTATCTTGTTATCATCTAAATGCTTCTCTATATGACTTTTCAGTAACTTTTCCAAAATTTTCACAACCAGAGATGTTAAACTAACTGGCCTATAGTTCCCTAAATCTTCCTTACTACCTTTTTTAAAAATGGGCACCACATATGCCGTTTTCCAGTCTTCAGGTACCTCTCCAAAAGCAATAGATCGCTTAAAAATCAAATACAGTGCCTTTGCAATACTGCTACTCCCCTCTTTTAGAATTCTACCATATACACCATCTGGACCCGCTGCCTTATTTGGGTCAATATGTTCTAGTAAAGTTTTAATTTCATTTAACTCAATTTCAAATGCTTCACACCTATTCATTACATGTATACTAGAACTATTAGTCTCTAAACTGCTATCCAACCTTTCCTCAGTAAACACTGATGCAAAATAAGCGTTGAAAATATTAACCAATTCCTTATCTGAGCTTACTAAATTTCCATCAATTTTAATTGGGCCAATTTTCTTATCCTTGCTTTTAAATTTATAAAAACTAAAAAACTTTTTCAGGTCTTTATTACTGTTTCTTGCCAAATTAATTTCTGCCATTCTCTTTGCTCTTCTTATTGACTGGTTAAGTTCATTCCTAATTCTCTTATAATGTTCCTCTTATAATGTTGAACCTTGACTTAGGGCACCTAAATACAGAATAAAGTACAAATCCATCATTACAGCTTACCATATATATATATATATATATATATATATATATATATATATATATATAATATATATATATATATATATATATATATATATATAAAATAGAGAGCATGCACAAGAGGGCTTTTATGCAAGCTACAACAAGCAGCAGCACAAGATATATGGCACCACAGTTAGAGATTTGGCAACAGCAGAAAAGTATTTCTAATCCTTAATAAGCCAACATTAAAAAAATATACTTAGGGTTTACTTGGGGTTTGATGGGCTCATGGAAGTACAATCCCTTGCCCATGGTAATTTTCCGTCAGAAGGTAGTTCTCAGATGCTATGAAGTTCACCAGTGTGGAGGAGGAATTTGCAAGTAGCATCAAGTAAGTACTGAATGGCCTAGAGGATAGAATCTTTGAAGAAGAAGAGATTGAGCTATTAGATATTTTGAACAGTGGAGAAGGAAGTGTGGAATGTCCTCTACCATGGTGGGTGGGACACCAAGGATAGAAAGGCTGCTTTGTAATGCCTGACCTGCAGAGGTGAGAAAAATATATTAAGAACTTTGATCTTATGTTATGAAATTCTGCCTAGTGGTAATTTGTGAGGTCTCTAGCCTAGATTTAATTTCAAGCAACTATCAGTATGATGTTGGTTTATTTAAAAAGAGGTAGTGAGACCATAGTATAAGTAAACTATAGTGAGACCACTCAAATCGCCCTCCATATAAATATTATAGCCAAGTTTATTTATTAGAATCTGATCTTTGACTTTACTGCTTAATATATAATTGTATTTTGCCAACATATAGTGAAAGTAAAAGGTTTTACCTTTGTTATATTATATGGATTAAGAGATCTGTACGAGCTTTAGTACAAAACAAGGGTATAAAATGCTACCATTTGACATGATATTTAGTACCCCTATTAACACTTTGAATAATTTATTATGCTATATATATATATATATATATATATATATATATATATATATATATATATATATATATATATATATATATATATATATAATATATATTATATATATATATATATATATTAAAGGTTAAGAAGTTGTCTGACCTTCGATATGTGGATATATGGATATATCAATGCAAATTTTTTTGATATTTGTATTATTATTATTTAATGTACTTAGTTCGACTTATCATAACCTGAATGAATGAAGTTTGCCATGTGATACAGGCCTATCCGATAGATGGAAATTTCAAAATCTTGATATACAAGGTCAGACAACTTCTTAACCTTAACCTATATATATAAACAATTTTTTACAATTTTCACATGACAAAATTGTAAAAAAAAAAAAAAAAAAAAAAAAAAAAAGGTAGAAAGGTCAAGAGCCGACACAAACATTTCACTCCAGACTCTGAATCCAATTCTCCACTTCTGACTTAAAGATTTTAAAATGCCGATTCTTGGTTACTATCTACAATTTCAACTCTAGTCTGCAAATACTCCACTTTACAGTACCCTCAGATCATAATAAAATAAGAAAATATTTATTTCCTATTTAATTTTTTAGAGGATTCCAAAAAAAATATATTGTAATGTTTTCATAACTTGAGTAAAGGTTTTTAACAATTTTATTTTATACCCATATTACTGGTCATTTGTTTTGAGAGTGAGTAGAATTTAATTATGTTGGTACAGATAAAGTTGGGTTTCAAGCAATGAAAACTTAAGAAAAATACATCAAAGTAATATTAAATAGAAAATTGTGTCATAATGTATATTGAAATGGGTGTGGAGCCCAAGCAAGAGGAAATTCATATCAGAAGTGTAAAATGTCTTGAAAGTGTTTTTCAGTCTTATTAATTGCTTTTAGAAATTTTATTTTTAAAATTCAGTATTATAGTTTCATACGCTGTGTAATAAAGAATATATTCTTATGTTCTCTTATAAAAAATTTCAGGAATAGAGGCTAATTTGAATTATTTATTTAATCAGAAAATTTAAAATTGTTTATAATTTTTTTTTGAAAAATAAATATTGATTCTATAATGGATTTCAAGCACGAAACTGAAGTTAAGGATGAGAGTTTAGAACTTACCAAAGATGATAGAAAGATCACCCATTGCTTAGATCAAGTTTTAAGAAATGACGAACTTCAGGTATGAAAATTATTATTATTTATTGAATTATAGTACTAAAGACAATTGATGTATTGTAGAAATTACAAATACTTTTATTTATTTCTTAATGTTATTGTGATTTGATTGATAAAAACTTATTCTTATGACAAAGGTTAAAAAAATTTATCAAAAACAAACCTGTTTAATTTTACTTTTTTTAAAATATTGTATTTGTTTTATTAATTTATTTATTTATTTTTTGTTAAATTAAAGATTTTTTTTTTATTTCTTAATATCTAACTTTAAAATCATTCACTTAAATGACTGATATAATGGAGTAAACTACCACAAAAATCCCTTAGGGATATTACTTCGATATTTATTTGTAAGGTATTTATATACCTGCTTCAGTATTAATAATTTCCACGTCTTAAACTTGGATGAGCAAGTTTACCTTTGGTTTTCTTTTGTCTTTTCTTTTACTCAATAAAATTTACTTTATTTTTTATTATTATTTATTTATTTTATTTTATTATTATTATTATTATTATTATTATTATTATTATTATTATTATTATTATTATTATTATTTGTTTTGAAAAGTATTGAGTTTATAAAATATTTTGTACAGGAGAGAAAGTACCTTGCAAAAACATCAATATTAAAGGAGAGATTGATTTATTTTTTTATTTTATTATTATTATTATTATTATTATTATTGGTTTTGAAAAGTATTGAGTTTATAAAATATTTTGTACAGGAGAGAAAGTACCTTGCAAATATCAATATCAAAGGAGAGATCGAAGTGAAAGATGAGCCTTTTGATATTGTTGAAGCAAAAGATGAATCTTTAGGTATTGAAGAAGAAGATTCCATGATTGATGAGCTTCTTGAGCCAAGTTCTGCAGTAAATGAAAATCATGTACCGGTATGTATAAGGATTAGTTTTTCTTTGATTGGAGTATTTAAAAGTTGCCATATTAATTCCAGTTTATTTTCACAATTGATGATGTTGATGATTACAGTACATTTGACCATGACAATGAAAAAGGACATTTTAAAAATTTACATTATTTTAATTAATCTAAAAATTTTATAATAAGGAAGAATTAAATTGTCTTTTCTTTATTCAAATGTATAAATACAGGTTATTTTAATATATAAAATATAATAGTATTAATATAAAATTGATTTTTAAAAATTTTAATGTGATGACATGGACAGACGGGCAAAATTCTAGTACTTTTAAATTCAGAGTTCTTAAATTGTGATGTGTCAGTTTCTGGGGTAATTTGATTTTGTCTTGTAAAGTATATTTGGCCTCCTACTACTAAACAGCCTTTCACTCTCAATAGAAAAGGGTAGAACAGATATTTATAAGTCAATACATGTAAATTAATCAGCAAAATAATCAACCAACCACTCTCTTGTGGTCCTCTTCACGACTCTCTTCCAGAGCCCAAATGCTAAAAACTAACAACCGCCCCATTGTGGTTCTCTTCACGGCTTCCTTCAAGAGCCCAAACGCTAAAAACTAACACCACCCCCTTGTGGTCCTCTTCACGGCTCTCTTCCCGTGCCCAAACACCAAAAACTAACAATCGCCCACTTGTTATCTTCACGGCTCTCTTCCCGAGCTCAAAGCACAAACTTTTTCGAGGGAAATGAGAGATTGCTAGACTTGATCTTGAGATGAGGGGGTCGTGTTGTATAATTGTTTGTTAGTCATAAATTGACATGGTGAGCACCGCATGTTGTGTTAATATATTAGTTGTGTATATAATTTTGAGAATTTTTAAACTGACAGATGAATTTCTTGCGTAAGTTTCATGATAGGAAACCAGTTTGTGGGAGGAATTATTTTTTTTTTATTTTTTTAAATTCTTGACACTTTTAATCTCATTTTGGTTTTGTTTTTTGCTTACACATCTTTTGACACAAAATTTGAAAGTAGTTCAAGTTGAATAGAGCCTTTAAAGCATCAAATGATTCACCGTAATAACTTTGTAACCTACATGCAGAGCTACTTTAAATTATTGAACTGGGAGAATAGGTTTTGTGAGGTCTAAAATTTGGTTAAAGAAACCCCCCCCCCCCCAGGGGGAATTATGAACTTAAATTTTCACTGAATTTTCTTTTCATTTAGAATGATTTTAATAAGTAATAAAAACTGCTATTTAAATTGTTGATTTTCTGAGTAGCAACATTGGAAATTTAAATACTAAAGATTTTTTTTTAGTGATAATAATTTTACATTTAAGACTTAATTAAAATGCTAAAGATTTTTAAGACTTAATGTATTTAAATTCTTTATACTTTTTTTATTATTTTCATTTATTGTTTTGTACAGAGCCACATCAGTAATGCTGCAGGAGGAGGAAAAAGTTCTAAAATGAAAAGTACTTTCATAAGAACACCTCAGAGGACAATGCATCAAGAAAGCATTAAAAATAATCATGTTGAAAACGTCAGTTGGGAAAATTGTAATTTTAGTTTTGAAAACAATGATGAGTTGAAAACTCATTTAAAAACACACAGTAAAGCGAAATTTAAATGCGCAAATTGTAATTTTCAGTGTAAATTTATTTCAAACTTAAAAAGACATTTGCTGACTCATCGTAATACAAAGTTATTCAAGTGTTCCCACGGCTCCCATAAATGTAACCAAAAAGTATTATTAAGAGCAAGCATGCCTTCACGCTCAAATGTAATATTATTTAAATGTTCTTACTGCTCCTGTGAATGTAATCAAAAAGGAAATTTAAATAGACAAGCTAAAAAGAGATTAGGAAAGAAAAAAGTAAAATTATTTAGATGTTCTGACTGCCCCTATAAATGTAAACAGAATGGAAGCTTCCAAAGACATAAGCTTACACATGCAAATGTAAAATTTAAATGTAATGAGTGTGCATATGAGAGTACTCATAAAGGGAACTTAAAATCACACATTCTTACACACACAAATGTAAAATTATTTAAATGTTCTGAATGTTCCTATGAATGTTATCAGAAGGGGAACTTAAAATTACACATGCTTACACACACGAATGTAAAATTATTTAAATGTCCTGACTGCTCACACGAATTTAATCGGAAAGGAAGCTTAAAAAGACACCTTCTTACACACACAAATGTAAAACTATTTAAATGTTCTGACTGCTCCTATGAATGTAATCAGAAAGGAAGGTTAAAAGAACACATGCTTACACATACAAATGTAAAATTATTTAAATGTAATGAGTGCGCATATGAGTTTACTCTTAAAGGGAACTTAAAATCACACATGCTTATACACAGAAATGTAAAATTATTTAAATGTTCTGAATGCCCCTATGAATGTTATCGGAAAGACCGCTTAATAGAGCACGTGCTTAAACACTCAAATGTAAAACTATTTAAATGTTGTTCTTGTTCCTATGAATGTAATCGTAAATCAGACTTTAAAAGACACCTTCTTACACACACAAATGTAAAATTATTTAAATGTTCTGAATGTTCATATGAATGTAATGATAAAGGAAATCTTAAAAAACACATACTTACACACTCAAACCTAAAATTATTTAAATGTTCTGACTGTTCCTATGAATGTAATTATAAAGCAAGCTTAAAAGCACACATTCTTGCACACGCAAATGTAGAATTATTTAAATGTTCTGATTGTTCCTATAAATGTAAACGGAAAGATAATTTAAAAAGACACATGCTTACACATTCAAATGTGTAAGCATGTGGAAGAGGTAATAGTGATACCAATAGTAGTGGGTGCATTGGGAACAATCAAGACAAGTCTAACTAACCACCTTAATAGACTTCCAATTGAAATTCGAACATCAGAATTAAGCTTAGAAATAGTAAGAAAAAGCCTCAGCATCCTACGACTGGTGCTGGGCATGTAATAAAGGATGTTGGCCCTTGACCCAAGGTTTGGGGACGGTTAACTCCTAAATACTCTCAAAGAAGAAAAAAAAAAAAATGTAAAATTATTTAAATGTTCTGACTGCTCCTATGAATGTAATCAGAAATCAAACTTAAAGCACACATGCTTGTACATGCAAGAAGGGAAACCATCAGACTTCTCTTTATTACACCCAACGTTCCCACTACTATTGGGATCACTATGATGTTATTCATGTCCCACATTCTTCTTATTTCATTTTTTAGCCTTTGGTATTTAATTGACAAAATTGAAGCTGATTATTTATGTTTCTATCATTTATATTAATGTGTATAACTTTGTTAAATTCATTATAATTTAGGCAATATTTCTGCGTAATCAGCAAATTCAAATTGTTTTATCAACAAGTTTTAATGTTAATTATAATAAACAAAATTCTTGTAAAAAAAAAAAATAAATAAATAAAATGTTTAAGTATCACTCTTTGAGATAGAACTTGACAAAACTTTATTTTAGTTTTACTTCAGTTATCGTAGGGCGTAGGTAATAGGCGCAACTTAAGTTTTTTTTGTGTGTGGGGGCATAGCCCCTTTTTCTGAGAATTATCAGTTAGCCTCTTTTGATTATTTTATTACCTTTTATTGTTTAAATGAGATCTCTTATAGAATAGATTATAATTTTTAATTAACAAGTACAAAAATAATAAATTATATTTATATATCAGGTTGTCATATTTTTCCATATTAAAAAAAAATATTAAATTGTATGATGTATTTTAATTGTTTTAGACTAAAATATGGCAACACAACTTTTCAATTGACTTTGTTTTGGTCACACGAGAACCTAACAACTTACTTCACGGTACTTTATACTATGCTTGATTACTTGCTGAGAGCATCACAAGCTCTCATTACGTGTGGACGTGTTTCACTCGCTCTAAACTCGTGATGGCCTAAAGGGCAGTATTTTGTCTGCCTGGAGGGACGGCATAACCCTCGTCGGGGAGGTTCGCTAAAAAAAAAAAAAAAACTTGCTTTTTACAATTATAATTTTAACATTTAATAAAAAACCTCATCGTCGACAGGAAGTTTCTTCGTTAAAGGAGTGTTTAACATTTTATTTTAAATTAGCCTTATGGTACATATATAGACTCTTAATCTTGGTGTAGGTGTAGGAATTTTCGAATTCTATAATGAGATATTGGTCTTTATTAATCGACCCTCAACTTGGATTCTTTTTTTTTTAATTAATGTTCGAACTAGCTTGACATTTTAATTTTTGATCAGGATGAGTTAGTGTAACATTTAATACTTTAAAAGGGACTTCTATGATATATATAAGAAATGTTGCCCCAAGACTTCTATGATACATATAAGAAATGTAATATAATCCTACTTTGGCTAGATTTACTTATCACTAAAAGACAATTTACATTAATAGCTTTCACTGAAAGCTTTTATCTACGTACTCCAGCAGGTCTATCAACAAGTAAGGAATCCTCATCTAATTTGAAAGTAGAGATCAGAAACCGGAACACAACCATTAGTAATGTGTAGAGGTAGGGGAAACCCCCACACAGTTGGAGTCAATGCGGCCCTGTCAGCTCTTTCATTTCCCGGAATACTAACGTGGGATGGGACCCAGCAGAAGCGGTCAGGCTTCTTCCGTGAATGAAGCAGGAAGAGGAAATTATTGATAAGCGAGACTAGTGACCTTCTAGTGGACCTGTTAAAAAGTACCATCAGCGCAGTTTTAGAGTCGAAGATATATTCGACATCATCGGTGAAAGCAAGAATTCTAGAAAGGGTCAGAAGTATTGCTATTAATTCAGCAGTAAAGATTGAAGAGCAAGAGAGAAGAGAAGGTGCAGTTGGGGAACACAGCTGATGCATCCACACAGTTCGGTTTCTTAGAGCCGTCAAGTAAACACCGGAACCGTACCAGCATGGAGTGCAAGATGGGAGAAAAAGAAGGTTCTGAGCAGAGGCAGATGGGTGGTGGATTTTAATAAAACGGAGGACATCAAACACACCTGCGGTGGGGTGCACAACCAGAAGTAATAATAATAATAATAGTAATATTACTAATAATAAAAAGGCAATAAAAGCGAATATTTATTTCATATGCAATTTACAAAGCAATAAAAATTACAATTAGAATTCCTTGAAACAGATGTCACTAGAAGGGAAGTAGTAGTGCAACGAATAAATCTAGAGGATCACCAATCTCTTCTCCAAACTAGGGAGAGAACATCCACTCCTTTTATAAATATTTTAACCTAACAACTTATTAAATCCGAAAAACTTTTTAAAAATCCTCCTCACTTTATTGGGTAAAAGGTTCTTAGTCTCATGGGGAGAAGTGAGGTACTTAAAAAGAAAAATTGTCCATATATATATATATATATATATATATATATATATATATATATATATATATATATATATATATATATATATATATATATATATATATATATATATATATATATATATATATATATATATATATATATATATATATATATATATATATATATATATATATATATATATATATATATATATATATATATATATATATATATATGGGTTGTGATCTTTTTTTAAAAAATGTGAATCGATAAAAAATAATAATAATTTTACGATGAAACCATGAAATCAGTCAAGGAGCAGCTATCTTTTAGCAGAAGTTATCAGTTTTCTTTCATGCTAGATTTTAGCGTCAGTCGTTTTTAACCTCTACTGATACTAATGCTTACAAAACTTTTATATCCATCATTTTTTATTAGCTAGGTTTTATGATAAAGCCAATAGGATACCAAAGGACCCTATGCGATCATACTCCGATAGGTTTCTATGATAAAACCAAAGATGACTGTGGTATATACTTTAGTTACCAGGCTTGAGACATTATTTTGGGTTCATTTAGGAATTTCTTATAGATTTACGTTCCGCAAACCTTATGACACCCTACTGAGAAACCTAATGACAAATCTATGAGCAATATTTTAAATGTACGATATATCTACATTGCATGAAACCTAGCTTATGTGAATTTTTCTCGAAAATACAATCATGTGTATGCGATGCAAGGTTGTCATAATAAAAATAAAATTACAATTCAGCTGATTTTTTTATGTGATTAATTTTTTTTTTTTATTCATTTAAATAACGTCACTGTCTTCCTATTTTTAATTTCAAAATATCATAAGAGCGATTAAGAAAATAAACCAATTTAAAATTACTATAAATTTAAGTACTTTATTGGTCTGTACGTGGAGAAAAATTAATCAACGTCCAACGATATTTTTGTCAAATTATTGAAACCTGCAACACTGTTTCACTTTATAATTTTGGCATTAGATATTAACTGTAAAAGTGGGTAAGTTATATAAAATTATTAATTTCAATAAAATGTTTTTGGATTTAATTGTTAGTTTTATTTATTTATTTAATTTTTGCAAGCTGTACGAGTTAAACCATGATGAAAAAATCCTTATTAATCCCAAATTTCATTTAATTAAAAAATGTAGTTTAAAGTTTATTATAGTTAACTTGTTCCATAAAATTATGTAGTAATTTAGAGGTGAATACAAAATTAAAAAATAGGGAACCAAAGTAAAGAAAAGCTTTAGGATTGAAATGGGAAAGCATTCAGCAATCTACCACAAAATAATTAATTTAATCTGACCAATTCACATGGATTTAATATTCCATTCAAAGCTCCCACTGTCTCTATTTACTTATTTTCTAATATTAAAATTAGTTTTTTTTCTTCAAAATTTAAGTGTTGAGAATTCCAATGCTAAAAATGAATATTTTTTATTTTATGTTTTATCCTAATTATAATAATTAAAATTAAATAGCAGCACAGTACCATAAAATATCTTAAATAAATGTACGGACTGTAGTTACCAATGTAATCAAAAGGATAACTTAAGAAGACACTCGTTAACCCACGGGGGTTTGAAGTCATTTAAATGTCTGCAATGTAGCTATCAATGTAATAGAAAGGACAGGTCGAAGTCGCATTTGTTAACCCATCAAAATGTAAGGTTATTTAAATGTTCTGATTGTGGCTTTGAATGTAATTGGAAAGGAAGTTTAAAGAGGCATATGTTGACTCACCGAAATTTTAACACAAAATAAAATAATTATACAAACAAAATTTATTAAGAAAACTATGAATGTAGAAAATTTATAAAATTATGGGTAAAAAATTAAGTTCCCCCATGAAAATTCAGTTTAATTTGGAAATTAGAACAGGTAGTATGAACTGCAAAGGCGAAATAATTGAGTAGCAACAAATGGAACCTGATTGTTGGGGAAAGAGTATGGAATACTGACAAAAAACAAAAAAAAAACAAAAAGAGTTTAAACCACACGATCGAGGAAAGGAACATGAGAACTTCACTATAGAAAATGAAGCAAAAAATGAATGAAGTGTTATGACGAAAGGTAACCGCTACTTTGACGTAAATGTATTATGATTTGACTCACCTGCAGGAAGACGCTTTTTCTATCCATCATGAGGAAGGATCCTACGTAGAGTTTGTCTATAGACAAGTTCCTCTCTTTGAATTGAGCAGTGCACTTTAGATGTGAGCATTTTATTTTAAAAAAATAATAAAATATTACAAAAATTAACAATTGATAGATATAATTATCGGAGACAGGATGAAGAAATATATTTACTGTACATAACATTTAAAGACCTCCAAAAAGATAGTACGTAATAAAGGAAAAAAACAGATGGAAGACGTGATGAGAAAGTATAAGTAAACAAATTTGTATTACAAATGAAATTCTTTATAAGGTCGTCATTTTACAAATATTAGACATGATCTGTAGAAGTAATGCCAAAAGTACATTTACGCCTTGGAAAAGGTATTCCAATTATAGTTCATAATCCGACCTTGGACCAACAGGTTATGATGTGATACATATTGAAAAAATTTTTAAACATTCAGACAATTTGAAATTGTGAGGAATATTTTTATTAGAATATAAAAAACTTTTTACGTAAACAAACTTGTATAGAAATATTTAATTTAGTTATCTAAGTTACTTCATTATGATTTCATATTATGGTAAGCACTTGAAAATGCGAATTCATCAAATACTCGTCAGCATATATATTCATCCCTCCCTTTCTCCCCTCTCCCCCAAATAAAAATAAACTCCAAAATATTTTATTTTAATGTTCTATGCAGTTTTTGTAGTACATATTTCAATCCCAAAAATGTAGCAGTTATAATGATGGAAGGTAAAACGGTGCTAAATGCTGTATTGCTAAAGTGGTGGTGCCTCACGTTGGGGAAGGGTCATAATGCGAAACACCCAACGCCCCAAATACGAAATTAAAAGTATTGGTGTGAGAGCAGAAGTGGATAAGGAACTAATGTGGTATTTTGGGAGACCAGTTAAGCAAGGAGATATTGTAGACTCAGAAAAGTGATTGTCTTTTGTAAAGTTTTGAAATTGGTAATACCATTAAACATTTTCAGAAAGTTTTAATTAAAAAAAAAAAATTTTAATTTTTTGAATCGTACGTAATCAGAATGTAATTCTGAAAACATTAATTTCCCTTGCGTTTGTTCCCGAATGTCGATGTAGGTGGGGATCTCTCACATCTGCACAGCATCAAGAAGTGATTAAGGAACTTTAGAAATGCTAGAAAATTAAAAATATAGAAATATTTCTCAGAAATTTAACGCAAACCATCAACACCTTCAACAAAACATTGAACCTAAACATTATTCAAAGGATACAGCAAAAACTATATTCCCTTTGTAACCCTAGAGACCTGAAAATGAATCAATAAAAGATAACAAGACAATAATAATTTACACAATAGACTTACAGTATAAATTAACATTCGTACATACCCACCCACCATATATATCCAATAACCACTCAAACCTTAGATGAAAGTTTAGTATCGTGCAAATACAAAATGAACATACACAGCACTCCATATCTACATACTTGAGATACTCCCTCGAACTTGACATAACAGCTAGAGTACCTTGGATACCTAGCTCGTCTTCAACCCATAAATAATAATTATAATAATAGGTCAAAGGAAAAATGGTTATCCACAATTATGTAAAATTTAAGCAGTAGAAATATTTACTCTCAACCCATCTTTGTTCAGTAAGTTCACAAAATTGATTTATATATAGTTCAATCGTTTGAATCGAAGTTTTTCCAAACTTTATTATTATTATTAACGAAAAGTAATACTGTAATCTTTAGTTTTCATTGTGTTTTAAAATAAATCATTGTGAACCTGACTAAGCATTTTAGTTTTAATTACCTAAATATAATTTACGTGACAGCGTTAATTATCAAAGTAAATTGAAAATTCATGACACCAGTGAAAAACATTCTTACTCTAAAATTGTTCATAATTTCAATGAAAACTAGATTATTATAGTTTGTGAAAACTCGTGGAAAGCATTTTAATTTAAAAAAAAAAATCTTTGTATCTGCAAATGCTGACCCAGTACATGAGCTTTTTTTTTTTTAAATCTATTATTGACAATCTGGTTTCAATTAAGTGTCAAATTATCAGAGGCAAAGTGGAAATTAAAAAAAAAAAAAGACCACGAATGTTGAGTTTAATGAAAAAGGAAGACCTTGCACCAGGGAAAGTCGGCATAGAGGTCTTGCTGGCACCAACCCCATCACCGGAGGTCACCAACTCCCAAGTGGTAATGGGGGGAAAGGTGAATGAGGGGCATTCTTTGGATGCCATCCCTTAAAGCATCTCCAAGGCAGTTTTATATTTCGCCATTTTGAAGTTGTATTTTAAACGTAATGTACGAGTAAGCGCTTGTAAATTTGCGGGAACAAGAGAAGGGAGTCGGGGGAAGGAGAAGTGGGAGCATAGACACTCCAATGTGAGACGAGGATATAATATAGACCCTCTGAGAAGGTGAAACGCGAAAAGGAACGAACCAAAGGGCAACGAAGTGAAAAGAAATAGTCTAGCTCACCCTATCACCCCGCGGTTAAGCCCAATGGGAGATACTTTCATCGCTTCGGACGGTTCTACGTCCTCCCCCTAAGAGGCCAGAAATTTTTATCAGTAGAAAAAAAGGAAAGTTGTTTGGATTTAAGGTTACCGAAAACGAAAGGATTCGAATCCAAATCCGAATCCAGATGAGTTCTGAATTTCTTGAATCCGAATCCGAAGTCTGGTGGCAAAAGCACATGTGTACACCTGAACACAGACAAATACACACACACACACACACACACACACACACACATATATATATATATATATATATATATATATATATATATATATATATATATATATATATATATATATATATATATATATATATATATATATATATATATATATATATATATATATATATATATATATGAGTAGGCTTGATTAATGAAATTTTTAAAATGGTAAAAATTGACTACAATAAATTAAGATTTATCACTAACACGTGAAAGACAACGGTGAAGAGGGTTGTCCTGTAGCGATGCTAACTGAGAAGATAAAACTAGTTCTCTCTCTGTTTTTTGGAAGTTTCGTTTATTGCGTGATAAAATTGAAATTAAAACAATGACATTACAAGAGACCTTAAAATTATTTTAATTAATAAAAAAAGAGGAAGAAAGATAATTGAAAGGAAAAAAAGTTATCACACAAGGAAAAAAGGAAGCGACTGAAAAGGACTGTCCCAAAGCGATCATAGCCCAGAGTAAAGAAAAGTAGTTCTTCTAATTTTACAAGTGATTTCAGTGATTTTTGATGTAGTTTCAAAATCAAAATGGTTAGAATTTTGTGTTTTTATCAAAATCAAAATCAGCTAGAATTTTGTGATTTTAAAATCAAAATCATAAATTTTATGATTTTAAAATAAAAATAAAAATCATGATTTTGATTTTAAAATCATGATTTTTGATTTTGAAAAACAAAATCGTGTCCATCTCTCTCTCTGTCTCTCTCTCTCTCTTTCTCTCTCTATATATATATATATATATATATATATATATATATATATATATATATATATATATATATATATATATATATATATATATATATATATATATATATATATATATATATATATATATATATATAGTATCATATACAAGTAGCGTTATGTATAAGGGTAACTTCCGCTAAAAAGTCACTCATAAGAAATTTTTCTAAAATTTTTTTTAGGGACGAGGCTCTAAAATAGTAGTTTTTGAGAACAAGTTCCTAAAGAAATTCACACTCCGGCACCGTTGTTCTGGACCGGGACTCTGAAAAAGTACATTTCACAATGCAAGTCCTTAATTGTCGTAATTGCAAGAAATAAATCCTAAGAATTATTAAACCGTTAATATCTCAAAAATCGTAGCAGATAGCGAGAAGTGACGAGGCAAAAATAGTGGCCCATAATTGATTTTACTCAATAAGGACTTTTCACCTTCGAAAATGATCTCCGATATATCGTAAAATATACTTAAACGTTTTTCAGATTTTGAAAAAACACTTGCTCATAAAATCGAAAAGTTGATTTTCTTCTCAGTTTCTGGGAGGTAGGCAATCAAAAATAATTACCATGAAAATGCTAAAAAAAAAAAAAAAAAAAAAAAAAAAATTCGGTCTTAGTTGAGTATGGGTCGATTCTCTTGAGATTTAATAGGTGAAAACTTGTGAAATCATTTTAAGTTTAACTTTTGAAATATTTCGATCAAAGTTTGTACAAGTTTTTAAATTCTTATAACTTTCTTATCATTGGATAGATCGACTTGATATTTTAAATACCGGCCAAAGATTTGGGACCCCTAATTCCAAATCTGTAATCCCAGTTCTTCTGTATATTACCATTTTTGAGTTAAAGTCCAACATACATACCAAGGTGGTTTATCGTACTTTCTGAGCATACAAAAGATAATTGTCAACTTTAGGGGCTTAATAACTCTTCAACCGATGTAGATAGAGGAACGATTCACGGTGGCTTCCAAGTTCTAAAAGACAAGAACAATTCAGATATTAAATATTTTTGCTCAATCTCCTCAATTTAGAATTTATAAGAAATCACAGAACCTAATTTCGACAAAATTTTTAAATAATATTTTTCAAGTTGAGTTGCGGGAGGTCCCCAAATTTTTTGGAACCATGACAGATACTCTTGTGCCAGTATAAAAAGAAATCCATAGATAAAAGAAATCAGCTATATATATATATATATATATATATATATATATATATATATATATATATATATATATATATATATATATATATATATATATATATATATATATATATATATATATATATATATATATATATATATATATATATATATATATATATATATATATATATATATATATATATATATATATATATATATATATATATTCTTAAATTTTATTTTAAAATAGGAGCAGAAAACCAGAGAAAACTACTTAAAATTTCTAGAAGTAAAAAAAAAAAAAAAAATATCGTGTTCGATACTGAGGATAAAATATCGATATATCGATATGTTTTCTTTAAAAATATTATCGATATTTTTTCGAAACTATCGTAAAAAAATCGATATCCATATATATATCGAAACTCTTTCGCGCGTCCCTACTTTTTGAGAAAATATATCCGTCTTACTTACAACTTTGACCTTTTGTGAAAAAATTTCCTGCTTCGTAGCCTAGGCTTGTCCTTATGCTTTAGACTTTTTAAGTTGGTAAGTACACAATATATATATTTTAAATGAAAAATAGAAATTTAGTAATTATTTAGTTCTATGGTTAAAATTTAATATTTTTAATTTAATTTGTCAAAGAACAAAGGTTAAAATTTAATATTTTTAATTTAATTTGTCAAAGAACAAAAATTAATCAATTATGTTCATAATAAAGCCCGAGAGACTCACCAAAAATTAAAAATTTTTGTATTTCACCATCACTTGTGGGTCATGTGGTAGGGTCCCCCACCATTAACTGTACATTGGTATTCTATGCATTAATTTTTATTTTTAGTTAACAAATATATTTAATATAATTGGTAATAGTAACCTGTAATATATTTTTTTCATAATATTTCAAAACTACGAAGAATTGATTTAAAATTTTTTTTTTTTGTTTAAATTTAAATTTTTGTTTTCAATATGGTATCAAATATATTCTCTTATTTTCTTTAAAGATGCCTTGTCCTTTAACTGTCTTTTATGAGGTTGCTAAGTTGGATTCAAGACTCTATATATATATATATATATATATATATATATATATATATATATATATATATATATATATATATATATATATATATATATATATATAATTAAAAATTTAATTAATAGCACTCATGGGTTGGGGATCATGGAAAGCTCTTCCCCCTGTAGACAAATGATTGCCATACATTTATATTTTCATTGATGTACTGCAATAATATTTAAGTTAGAGTAAACTTTTCATGAAATATATACTACTTATTATTTATGCATATTTTTATAGTAAAATATGCAAATGCCTGGTATACAAATATCAAAAGGGAGCTCTGTCTCCTATACTCGCCAACCCTTGAGTACTGGTTATAATATATATATATATATATATATATATATATATATATATATATATATATATATATATATATATATATATATATATATATATATATATATATATATAATCTTGAATCCGATTTAGTAATCTCGTTATAAAGAATTAAAGGATAATAAGTCTTTAAAGAATATACTTTCAGACTATATTTGACATTTGATGCCATTTTAGAAAAAAAATTTTAAAATTGAATTTTTTAAAATTTTAAAAAAAAAAAAAATTTTTTTTAAATATTTTTTTTAAAAAAATACTCCAAACACTCCTATAAAACGTTTGCTGTTCATTGATTAACTGAAAAAATTTATATTATGATCATTTCCTTTACATAGTTTGGCTGAGTAGGAAAAAAAAATTTTGAATTACATTCTTATTTATTACCTATTAACACTTGGCTAGTAGAACATGGTTGCTGCATTAGCATTGGAGAAGAAAATTACAATTTTATAGGTATTTCGGAGCTTTAAAAAAAAAAAAATATATAATTTTTTTTTTTTTTTTTTAAAGAATCTAAACAAAATATTATGAAATAAAGTGAATTATGTAAATTGAAGATATGAAAATATTTTTATTTATTTATATAATTTATGTAATATTAATAGGAAAGACCCAGCAGTCACTAGTTTAGGCCTATTTACTGGCTGTTAGCTATACTTTTACCCTTTAAATGCAGGTTATGTTGTCAAACTAGTTTTTAGGCCAGAATACCTAACCTGCTCTTAAAGGGTAAAAGTATGCCTAATAGCTAGCAATAAGGCCTAACCTAGCGAATGCTGGGTCTTTCAGTAGGCAATAATAATGTAAAAAAAAAAAAAAAAAAAAAAAAAAAATGGTTTAAACAATTGAATATGCTTAATTTACTTTTATATCCTATTTTGTTTTCATAGTTTTAATATATTAAAGCATTTTGTTTTCTTTTGTTTTTGCACTGAAATAGCTATAAAATTTTTTAAATTTCCTCTCCAATGGTGATGTAGCAACCTGGTGGTGCTAACCAAATGATAATGAACTGTTTAAGTTGTATGATGTGTTGTTAATTAAAATCATTTTCTATTGCTCAATTTACTTATTATTTCAGATCAATTCGTCTTTGTAGTTTTGATATATTAAGGAAAAAAAAATTTGCAACAAAACACTATTTCCATATACTGTAAAATGTAATATAACCATAATTAAATAAAACTTAATAATATAGCCAGACCAAACCTAAAATAATTTGCATAATGTAATTAATAATTAAATTTTTATTTTAAACATTAATTATTAATTGTTTTTAAGTGAAATATATATATATATATATATATATATATATTATATATATATATATATATATATATATATATATATATATATATATATATATATATATATATATATATATATATATATATATATAAAATAGTCAAGGAGAATTGTATGAGTGTAACCACCCTAGATGTGTGAAGCTTAACTCCATATAGGGGTGAATAACACTCCTACGAAAAAAAGTAACTGTGGTGGTGTGAAATAATCCTGAAGGCGCCTCAGAACACCCAACCTCTTATAAGTTTGTTTAGAAATAGAATTAATGTGATTCTTCCAAGAAAGAAGCATAGAGAATCTTAAGGACAGATGAAGGTTGAGCTGTGTGTTTTCAAAGATGACATAGCACATAGTTGTGTTGAAGGTTGTGTCGAGTAGAGAGATGGAGGAATTGAGTTTTTGAGACATTGAAAACAACATTGTTTTCTCTGCCTCAATTTGAAATGTAAGAAAGATAAGAGGTTAATTTCTCCAAGGCCACCATTCTAGCATCAATTAACTTATATTGGGAGGTGCATCTTTCAAACTGAAAGGAGTAATGAAGGGTGGAGTTATTAGCATAGGAGTAGATAAGTGATGAAGAAATAGAGAGAATGTCATATATAAAGAGTAGAAAAAGTGTTGAGGAATGAACAGAACCCTGATGAACACAATTAATAATAATAATAATAATATATATATATATATATATATATATATATATATATATATATATATATATATATATATATATATATATATATATATATATATATATATATATATATGTATCGATAATGGCTGAAGAGTGGAAAAATTGGTCAAGAAGACAAAGAATAATTCAACAAATTGATGAATTTTTAAAGCAGACAAATGAAACGAAATCTGCTCTAGAATTGGAAAACTTGGTAATTTATTTTTTGTTTTTTAAACTAAATAGTTTTCACATTGTTAATTTTTTTTATGAAAGTCTTAAATGTTATGTATTTATAATTCTTTTAAATTTGAATGCAGGGAAACCCTGCTTAACTCGTCTTTGATATTCATGATCTGCAATTAGAACGATTCTAATAAATGTTACCCTTTTGTGCTTAACATGCGAATGTTTCCCAATTAATTCGAAATGAAAAATGGCAAATAGTCTGCAAGTACTAAATATTTTCAGAGTAGAAATATGTGAGACTGCTTTGCAAGGAGATTGTATGTATATAACGCCACTGTGACAGTGTCAGATCTGTACATATGCAGTGTGCATGCAATCACCTTGGAGAGTAGAGCAGGCATGCATATTTCTAAACTAATTATTAATCACATTAAGTGGGGTTTTCCTGTATATATTAAATTATATATTTGCTGCTAGTAATAGCATTAGCTTGATGCGAGCCAATATATAGTGTGTACCTGACAAATATTCATCCCTTATAAAATATTTATAAAATGGCTGAACAGCCAATATTTTGAGGAAGGAGTATTTTGAATAGTATATCAAGTCTGGGGTCAGAGAGTTGGACAGAGAAAGGATGAGTGTGTAGAAAGGCGCGTCGCACGAGCTCTTAATGGAGGAGGTATGCAATGAGAGAGTTCAAAAGAGCAGTGTCCATTGTAATAGCGATAGTATAGAGAGAGTGACGCAACAATTCAACGGGCAGAAAGAGATTGGAGAGAGTTAATAAGAGCAGGAGAGTTACTCAGACGGAAAGCCCTAGACTCCACCTTCTCAAGGATAGCTGTATGAGTGGAACCACCCCAGATTTGCGAAGCATACTCCATACAGGGACGGACAACACCCCTATAGAGAGCAAGCAACTGGGGTGGCGTGAAATAATTCTGGAGGCGTCTCAGAACACCCAACCTCTTAGAAGCGTGTTTAGAATGAGAAGTAATGTGATCTTTCCGAGAAAGATCGCGAGAAAAGGAGAAGCTAAGAATATTAAGAACAGATGAAGGTTTGAGTTGTGTGTTTTTGAAGAAGACATTATAG
Organism: Armadillidium nasatum; assembly: GCA_009176605.1. Taxonomy (NCBI): domain Eukaryota; kingdom Metazoa; phylum Arthropoda; class Malacostraca; order Isopoda; family Armadillidiidae; genus Armadillidium; species Armadillidium nasatum. The sequence continues at coordinate 24,610 of SEYY01007900.1, forward strand.
TTGTGTGGAAGATTGTGTCGAGTAGGAATATGGAGGAATTGAGTTTTTGAGGCATTGAAAACAACCGTGTTTTCTCTGTCCTAATTTGAAATATGTGAATGATCAGAGGTTAGTTGCTCCAAGGCTACCCTTCTCGAGTTTATCAACTGCTGTTGGGTGGTGCGTTTTTCAAATTGGAAGGAGTAATGAAGGGTGTGTCATCAGCATAGGAGTGGAGAGTCAAGAGAAGGGAGAGAAGATCACCAGTAGAGCGTTTATTACGAAAGTCATACTGGCGATCAGAGATAAGATTAGAAGAATTGAGATTTTTCCAAAACTTCCTATTAAGGATAGATTCGAAAACTTTACAAAGAACAGAGGTCAAAGAAATTGGACGGTAGTTAGAGGGTTGAGAGGGGCCCCCTTCTTTGGCACAGGCTGAATGAGTGCACGTTTCCAACAAGAAGAGAAGGTTGAAGTGGAGACACAAAGACGAAATAATTTACCAAGGCAGGGTGCAAGCTCAGAAGCACAAGTTTTGAGAACCATAGGAGGAATACCATCGGGACCATACGCCTTCTTAGTATTAAGCTCAGAGAGAGCAGAAATGACATCTTTAGAAGAAATTCTAATTTTAGGCATAACTGAGTTGGAGGGGGTTGAAGGAGGAGGAATAGCTCAGGAATCGTCTAAGGTAGAGTTAGAGGCAAAAGTTTGAGCATAGAGTTCGGCTTTAGAAGAAGGTAAAACAGCAGTTGTGCCGTCGGAAGATACTAAAGGAAGGAAAGAGGAAGAAGCAAAGTTGGAGTTAACATTTTTTTCAAAATGCCAGAATGTGAAGAAGAGGAACCAGAAAGATTATTGCATTTTCTACGGAGAAATGAGTTTTTAGTGTTACGAAGGATAGATTTTTTACGATTCCGGGATGAAATATAAGTAGCGTGAGTTTCTGGAGTTTGAAGACGACGGTAATCCCTGAAGGCAACATCCCTGCGGCGAACAGAGCGAGAACAAGCAGAGTTAAACCAAGGTTTGTTAGGTTTAGTAGAAGGGAAAGAATATGGAATGTACGCCTCCATGCCAGAGAGAATCACCTCGGTAATGCGTTCTGCACACTCCGAGGGACCCCTACCACGGAAGCAATAATCATTCCACGGAAAATCGAAAAAGTACGACCGCAAGTCCGACCAACTTGCGGCACCAAAGTGCCACAAACGTTTCCTTTCAATAGAAGGGGGTCTTTCCTGCGGAAGACTTGAAGAGATAGAAGAAGATACAGAGATAAGAAGGTGATCGGAGGAACCCAGAGGAGAAAAGAGTTTAACAGTATAAGGAGAAGGATTAGAAGTTAGAAAAAGGTCTAGAATGTTGGGTTCATCTACCAAGACGATCAGGGATACGAGTAGGAAGCTGCACCAACTGCTCAAGGTCGTTTTGGATAGCAAAATGGAAGGCATATTCACCAGCTGTATCATGAGAGCCATTGGCGGTGGTGAACATTGAAATCACCTAATATGATGATTTCAGAGAAAGAAGAAGAGAGAATGCGCTCTATTTTGGAGTTTAAATAGTCGAAGAATTTAAGATAGTCAGTAGAATTAGGAGATAAATAAACAGAACAAATGAATTTAGTCGTAGAAGGGCAAGAGAGCCTAAGCCATAAAGTGGAAAATTCAGAAGACTCCAAATTAGAGACGCGAGAACAAACAACACCGTTGCGCACGTATGCACAACAACCGCCTTTGGCTGAAAATTGAGGATAGAGACAGTAGGAGGAAGCAGAAAAGGGTTTGCTATCAGAACGCTCAAACATCTGAGTTTCGGTCAAGAATAAGAGGTGAGGTCTAGAAGAAAAGAGGTGATGTTCAACAAAGTGGAAATTGGAGTGCAGACCGCGAATGTTAAAGAAATTAATGAAAAAAAACAGACCGTGCATCATGACAAGCCGGCTGCAGAGTCTTGGTGGCACCAACTCCCAAGTGGGGAAGGGGTGGATGAGGGGCTATTTTTGGAAGCCGCCCCCCGGTGCTTCTCCGAGGCTACTGTTATTGAGACCATCATTTATTTATTTATTTTTAAAAAATGGGTGTCTGTATTAATGTTTTGTGTGTGCAAAGGAGAGCCTACTCCGTGTAGAAGAATGTGAACGCGAAATGGAACGAACTATTGGGCACCGGGATGAGATGGTAAATACCCTTAACATCCCATATACCCAATGGGGTGTAATTTCATCGCCTCATCGTAATATATATATATATATATATATATATTATATATATATATATATATATATATATATATATATATATATATATATATATATATATATATATATATATATATATAATATATATATATATATATATATGGGACCTTTGTAATTTTTGTAAATACTTAAGAATTTTTATTTTACTTTATTTTATTTTGAAAAATAGATTTGAGTATTGCATTGCATTAATATTTTGTACCATTTGATAATCACGTTATTTTAATCCAACATCCTAGAAGCCATGATGTTGAATTGAATTTCTTGTATTGGTAATATTCACCGACTTGTTTTTCTTGTTGTTTTAGCTATTACTTGATTTTTTTTTTTTTTTTTTTTTTTTTTTTTTTTTTTTTTTTTTTTTTTTTTTTTTTTTTTGCTTTACTCATATATTGCTATTTTTCATCCCATTTTCAGCTTGACTTGTAGGTTTAGTTTTTAGTTCTATAATATTTTATATTTATCATTATTATTTATTATTTTTACAGTTATTTTTGAAGGCAAACAAAGAAGAAGAATATTTACAGTATGTTACGAAAATCATTAAATATCTGAAAGAACAAGCACAAAATACAAATCAGAATAATTCAGCTCTTAATGCAAGCTCTGCTCCAAGTCCTGTTAATGCTGGAGCTGGTAGGCAAATGAATCAGCTTGGTGCTCCATCTCCTGGTGGAATGATAAATACTCCAGGACAGCCCCAGCAACAACAGCCGTCTCCGGTGGCCAGCACCTCTTTGGAAGATAGAGCTTATTTGGAAAAAATAAAACAACTTCAGTCAAAATACTTACAACCTCTCAGAGATATTGTTCAACGAAGTGGCAATAGTGATTCTAAGAATTGTAGAAAGGTAAGAATTTTGTTAGAAATAATTGAAAATCCACAGAAACGCTCAGCGAAGTTTTTGGAAATGCTAAAGGCTTGTGAGGATGTGCTTGATAGACTTAATATACAACAGAGTGAACATCGAGGTTCTGATGGAACCGCTGTTTCTAAGCCTGCAGATAAAGAAATCCCGTTAACGGCTTTATTTGAAGCTGTAAATTTGGGGATATATATGCTAGAAATTTTTTCTGTTGCAGCAATCATATCAGTTTTACTCTTCAATAAATATATAAAAATTGGAAATTAACAGTTTCCCTCCGTGATCTAGCTCCGTGTGGTAATCGAAATTCATGTGATACCTACCCTGATAATTATGAAAACATAAATAGTGAAGGGGGAGGGGGGTTGTGGAAGCAATGATGACTCAGGAGCTGAGACTGACCACGACATTCATTTAGATGCTACATCATCAGATTTCTAATATGTTGTTGTTGTTCTTTTTATTTTCTTTATTTTATTATTTATTTATTATTATTTATTTATTTTTTTAATTTTTTTATTTATAATATGTTGTTATTGTTCTTTTTATTTTTTTAATTTCCATATAATATAATTCTTTAATGGAATAAAGCCTTTAAATGAAAGGTCTTTCATTATTATACTTCAATATATATATAATATATATATATATATATATATATATATATATATATATATAATATATATATATATATATATATATATATATATATATATATATATATATATATATATATATATATATATAATATATATATATATATATATATATATATAATCCTTTAATTCTATGAAAACGATTTGAATGTTAAAAAGTCTTTGCTTCTAGGAGGTTGTCTTAAAATCTATGAATAGGAACAGAGTTTGCTTCGAGGATAGTTTTAATTCTATGAGTGGAAAGGGAACATAATCTTTGCTTTGAGGAGGGAGTTAAGTACTTTATGAATGGAAACAGCTTTTGCTTTTAGGAGGAAGTCTTAAATTCTATGAATAGGAACAGAGTTATTGCTTCGAGGATACTTAAATTTTATTAGTGAAAACAGAGTCTTTGCTTCTAGGACAGTCTTAAATTCTATGTGTGGGAACATAGTCTTTGCTTCGAGGAGGGATTAAGAAGTTTATAAATGAGAACAATCTTTTCTTAAAATCTATGAATATGAAAAGTCTTTGCTTCGACTATGTATGCCGATATTGAAAAAAAAATATTCAT
>SEYY01007901.1:0-25000 GCA_009176605.1 Armadillidium nasatum
TTCAGTGGCCATGTTTTGACCTATAGGGAAACGATCGCCAAACCACATTATGACCATACTTTAGTACAATAAAAACACTACAAAATGGTCGAATCGGCAAATCCATAACCCCCGGAAATTTCTTTTTACAGCACATTCAATTTTAAGTACAAGGATATTTCAAAAACACAACTATTCCCTATTTTCAGTGGCCATGTTTTGACCTATAGGGAAACGATCGCCAAACCACATTATGACCATACTTTAGTACAATAAAAACACTACAAAATGGTCGAATCGGCAAATCCATAACCCCCCGGAAATTTCTTTTTACAGCACATTCAATTTTAAGTACAAGGATATTTCAAAAACACAACTATTCCCTATTTTCAGTGGCCATGTTTTGACCTATAGGGAAACGATCGCCAAACCACATTATGACCATACTTTAGTACAATAAAAACACTACAAAATGGTCGAATCGGCAAATCCATAACCCCCGGAAATTTCTTTTTACAGCACATTCAATTTTAAGTACAAGGATATTTCAAAAACACAACTATTCCCTATTTTCAGTGGCCATGTTTTGACCTATAGGGAAACGATCGCCAAACCACATTATGACCATACTTTAGTACAATAAAAACACTACAAAATGGTCGAATCGGCAAATCCATAACCCCCGGAAATTTCTTTTTACAGCACATTCAATTTTAAGTACAAGGATATTTCAAAACACAACTATTCCCTATTTTCAGTGGCCATGTTTTGACCTATAGGGAAACGATCGCCAAACCACATTATGACCATACTTTAGTACAATAAAAACACTACAAAATGGTCGAATCGGCAAATCCATAACCCCCGGAAATTTCTTTTTACAGCACATTCAATTTTAAGTACAAGGATATTTCAAAAACACAACTATTCCCTATTTTCAGTGGCCATGTTTTGACCTATAGGGAAACGATCGCCAAACCACATTATGACCATACTTTAGTACAATAAAAACACTACAAAATGGTCGAATCGGCAAATCCATAACCCCCGGAAATTTCTTTTTACAGCACATTCAATTTTAAGTACAAGGATATTTCAAAACACAACTATTCCCTATTTTCAGTGGCCATGTTTTGACCTATAGGGAAACGATCGCCAAACCACATTATGACCATACTTTAGTACAATAAAAACACTACAAAATGGTCGAATCGGCAAATCCATAACCCCCGGAAATTTCTTTTTACAGCACATTCAATTTTAAGTACAAGGATATTTCAAAAACACAACTATTCCCTATTTTCAGTGGCCATGTTTTGACCTATAGGGAAACGATCGCCAAACCACATTATGACCATACTTTAGTACAATAAAAACACTACAAAATGGTCGAATCGGCAAATCCATAACCCCCGGAAATTTCTTTTTACAGCACATTCAATTTTAAGTACAAGGATATTTCAAAAACACAACTATTCCCTATTTTCAGTGGCCATGTTTTGACCTATAGGGAAACGATCGCCAAACCACATTATGACCATACTTTAGTACAATAAAAACACTACAAAATGGTCGAATCGGCAAATCCATAACCCCCGGAAATTTCTTTTTACAGCACATTCAATTTTAAGTACAAGGATATTTCAAAAACACAACTATTCCCTATTTTCAGTGGCCATGTTTTGACCTATAGGGAAACGATCGCCAAACCACATTATGACCATACTTTAGTACAATAAAAACACTACAAAATGGTCGAATCGGCAAATCCATAACCCCCGGAAATTTCTTTTTACAGCACACATTCAATTTTAAGTACAAGGATATTTCAAAACACAACTATTCCCTATTTTCAGTGGCCATGTTTTGACCTATAGGGAAACGATCGCCAAACCACATTATGACCATACTTTAGTACAATAAAAACACTACAAAATGGTCGAATCGGCAAATCCATAACCCCCGGAAATTTCTTTTTACAGCACATTCAATTTTAAGTACAAGGATATTTCAAAAACACAACTATTCCCTATTTTCAGTGGCCATGTTTTGACCTATAGGGAAACGATCGCCAAACCACATTATGACCATACTTTAGTACAATAAAAACACTACAAAATGGTCGAATCGGCAAATCCATAACCCCCGGAAATTTCTTTTTACAGCACATTCAATTTTAAGTACAAGGATATTTCAAAAACACAACTATTCCCTATTTTCAGTGGCCATGTTTTGACCTATAGGGAAACGATCGCCAAACCACATTATGACCATACTTTAGTACAATAAAAACACTACAAAATGGTCGAATCGGCAAATCCATAACCCCCGGAAATTTCTTTTTACAGCACATTCAATTTTAAGTACAAGGATATTTCAAAACACAACTATTCCCTATTTTCAGTGGCCATGTTTTGACCTATAGGGAAACGATCGCCAAACCACATTATGACCATACTTTAGTACAATAAAAACACTACAAAATGGTCGAATCGGCAAATCCATAACCCCCGGAAATTTCTTTTTACAGCACATTCAATTTTAAGTACAAGGATATTTCAAAAACACAACTATTCCCTATTTTCAGTGGCCATGTTTTGACCTATAGGGAAACGATCGCCAAACCACATTATGACCATACTTTAGTACAATAAAAACACTACAAAATGGTCGAATCGGCAAATCCATAACCCCCGGAAATTTCTTTTTACAGCACATTCAATTTTAAGTACAAGGATATTTCAAAAACACAACTATTCCCTATTTTCAGTGGCCATGTTTTGACCTATAGGGAAACGATCGCCAAACCACATTATGACCATACTTTAGTACAATAAAAACACTACAAAATGGTCGAATCGGCAAATCCATAACCCCCGGAAATTTCTTTTTACAGCACATTCAATTTTAAGTACAAGGATATTTCAAAACACAACTATTCATTATTTTCAGTGGCCATGTTTTGACCTATAGGGAAACGATCGCCAAACCACATTATGACCATACTTTAGTACAATAAAAACACTACAAAATGGTCGAATCGGCAAATCCATAACCCCCGGAAATTTCTTTTTACAGCACATTCAATTTTAAGTACAAGGATATTTCAAAAACACAACTATTCCCTATTTTCAGTGGCCATGTTTTGACCTATAGGGAAACGATCGCCAAACCACATTATGACCATACTTTAGTACAATAAAAAACACTACAAAATGGTCGAATCGGCAAATCCATAACCCCCGGAAATTTCTTTTTACAGCACATTCAATTTTAAGTACAAGGATATTTCAAAAACACAACTATTCCCTATTTTCAGTGGCCATGTTTTGACCTATAGGGAAACGATCGCCAAACCACATTATGACCATACTTTAGTACAATAAAAACACTACAAAATGGTCGAATCGGCAAATCCATAACCCCCGGAAATTTCTTTTTACAGCACATTCAATTTTAAGTACAAGGATATTTCAAAAACACAACTATTCCCTATTTTCAGTGGCCATGTTTTGACCTATAGGGAAACGATCGCCAAACCACATTATGACCATACTTTAGTACAATAAAAACACTACAAAATGGTCGAATCGGCAAATCCATAACCCCCGGAAATTTCTTTTTACAGCACATTCAATTTTAAGTACAAGGATATTTCAAAAACACAACTATTCCCTATTTTCAGTGGCCATGTTTTGACCTATAGGGAAACGATCGCCAAACCACATTATGACCATACTTTAGTACAATAAAAACACTACAAAATGGTCGAATCGGCAAATCCATAACCCCCGGAAATTTCTTTTTACAGCACATTCAATTTTAAGTACAAGGATATTTCAAAAACACAACTATTCCCTATTTTCAGTGGCCATGTTTTGACCTATAGGGAAACGATCGCCAAACCACATTATGACCATACTTTAGTACAATAAAAACACTACAAAATGGTCGAATCGGCAAATCCATAACCCCCGGAAATTTCTTTTTACAGCACATTCAATTTTAAGTACAAGGATATTTCAAAAACACAACTATTCCCTATTTTCAGTGGCCATGTTTTGACCTATAGGGAAACGATCGCCAAACCACATTATGACCATACTTTAGTACAATAAAAACACTACAAAATGGTCGAATCGGCAAATCCATAACCCCCGGAAATTTCTTTTTACAGCACATTCAATTTTAAGTACAAGGATATTTCAAAAACACAACTATTCCCTATTTTCAGTGGCCATGTTTTGACCTATAGGGAAACGATCGCCAAACCACATTATGACCATACTTTAGTACAATAAAAACACTACAAAATGGTCGAATCGGCAAATCCATAACCCCCGGAAATTTCTTTTTACAGCACATTCAATTTTAAGTACAAGGATATTTCAAAACAACAACTATTCCCTATTTTCAGTGGCCATGTTTTGACCTATAGGGAAACGATCGCCAAACCACATTATGACCATACTTTAGTACAATAAAAACACTACAAAATGGTCGAATCGGCAAATCCATAACCCCCGGAAATTTCTTTTTACAGCACATTCAATTTTAAGTACAAGGATATTTCAAAAACACAACTATTCCCTATTTTCAGTGGCCATGTTTTGACCTATAGGGAAACGATCGCCAAACCACATTATGACCATACTTTAGTACAATAAAAACACTACAAAATGGTCGAATCGGCAAATCCATAACCCCCGGAAATTTCTTTTTACAGCACATTCAATTTTAAGTACAAGGATATTTCAAAAACACAACTATTCCCTATTTTCAGTGGCCATGTTTTGACCTATAGGGAAACGATCGCCAAACCACATTATGACCATACTTTAGTACAATAAAAACACTACAAAATGGTCGAATCGGCAAATCCATAACCCCCGGAAATTTCTTTTTACAGCACATTCAATTTTAAGTACAAGGATATTTCAAAAACACAACTATTCCCTATTTTCAGTGGCCATGTTTTGACCTATAGGGAAACGATCGCCAAACCACATTATGACCATACTTTAGTACAATAAAAACACTACAAAATGGTCGAATCGGCAAATCCATAACCCCCGGAAATTTCTTTTTACAGCACATTCAATTTTAAGTACAAGGATATTTCAAAAACACAACTATTCCCTATTTTCAGTGGCCATGTTTTGACCTATAGGGAAACGATCGCCAAACCACATTATGACCATACTTTAGTACAATAAAAACACTACAAAATGGTCGAATCGGCAAATCCATAACCCCCGGAAATTTCTTTTTACAGCACATTCAATTTTAAGTACAAGGATATTTCAAAAACACAACTATTCCCTATTTTCAGTGGCCATGTTTTGACCTATAGGGAAACGATCGCCAAACCACATTATGACCATACTTTAGTACAATAAAAACACTACAAAATGGTCGAATCGGCAAATCCATAACCCCCGGAAATTTCTTTTTACAGCACATTCAATTTTAAGTACAAGGATATTTCAAAAACACAACTATTCCCTATTTTCAGTGGCCATGTTTTGACCTATAGGGAAACGATCGCCAAACCACATTATGACCATACTTTAGTACAATAAAAACACTACAAAATGGTCGAATCGGCAAATCCATAACCCCCGGAAATTTCTTTTTACAGCACATTCAATTTTAAGTACAAGGATATTTCAAAAACACAACTATTCCCTATTTTCAGTGGCCATGTTTTGACCTATAGGGAAACGATCGCCAAACCACATTATGACCATACTTTAGTACAATAAAAACACTACAAAATGGTCGAATCGGCAAATCCATAACCCCCGGAAATTTCTTTTTACAGCACATTCAATTTTAAGTACAAGGATATTTCAAAAACACAACTATTCCCTATTTTCAGTGGCCATGTTTTGACCTATAGGGAAACGATCGCCAAACCACATTATGACCATACTTTAGTACAATAAAAAACACTACAAAATGGTCGAATCGGCAAATCCATAACCCCCGGAAATTTCTTTTTACAGCACATTCAATTTTAAGTACAAGGATATTTCAAAACACAACTATTCCCTATTTTCAGTGGCCATGTTTTGACCTATAGGGAAACGATCGCCAAACCACATTATGACCATACTTTAGTACAATAAAAACACTACAAAATGGTCGAATCGGCAAATCCATAACCCCCGGAAATTTCTTTTTACAGCACATTCAATTTTAAGTACAAGGATATTTCAAAAACACAACTATTCCCTATTTTCAGTGGCCATGTTTTGACCTATAGGGAAACGATCGCCAAACCACATTATGACCATACTTTAGTACAATAAAAACACTACAAAATGGTCGAATCGGCAAATCCATAACCCCCGGAAATTTCTTTTTACAGCACATTCAATTTTAAGTACAAGGATATTTCAAAAACACAACTATTCCCTATTTTCAGTGGCCATGTTTTGACCTATAGGGAAACGATCGCCAAACCACATTATGACCATACTTTAGTACAATAAAAACACTACAAAATGGTCGAATCGGCAAATCCATAACCCCCGGAAATTTCTTTTTACAGCACATTCAATTTTAAGTACAAGGATATTTCAAAAACACAACTATTCCCTATTTTCAGTGGCCATGTTTTGACCTATAGGGAAACGATCGCCAAACCACACATTATGACCATACTTTAGTACAATAAAAACACTACAAAATGGTCGAATCGGCAAATCCATAACCCCCGGAAATTTCTTTTTACAGCACATTCAATTTTAAGTACAAGGATATTTCAAAACACAACTATTCCCTATTTTCAGTGGCCATGTTTTGACCTATAGGGAAACGATCGCCAAACCACATTATGACCATACTTTAGTACAATAAAAACACTACAAAATGGTCGAATCGGCAAATCCATAACCCCCGGAAATTTCTTTTTACAGCACATTCAATTTTAAGTACAAGGATATTTCAAAAACACAACTATTCCCTATTTTCAGTGGCCATGTTTTGACCTATAGGGAAACGATCGCCAAACCACATTATGACCATACTTTAGTACAATAAAAACACTACAAAATGGTCGAATCGGCAAATCCATAACCCCCGGAAATTTCTTTTTACAGCACATTCAATTTTAAGTACAAGGATATTTCAAAAACACAACTATTCCCTATTTTCAGTGGCCATGTTTTGACCTATAGGGAAACGATCGCCAAACCACATTATGACCATACTTTAGTACAATAAAAACACTACAAAATGGTCGAATCGGCAAATCCATAACCCCCGGAAATTTCTTTTTACAGCACATTCAATTTTAAGTACAAGGATATTTCAAAAACACAACTATTCCCTATTTTCAGTGGCCATGTTTTGACCTATAGGGAAACGATCGCCAAACCACATTATGACCATACTTTAGTACAATAAAAACACTACAAAATGGTCGAATCGGCAAATCCATAACCCCCGGAAATTTCTTTTTACAGCACATTCAATTTTAAGTACAAGGATATTTCAAAAACACAACTATTCCCTATTTTCAGTGGCCATGTTTTGACCTATAGGGAAACGATCGCCAAACCACATTATGACCATACTTTAGTACAATAAAAACACTACAAAATGGTCGAATCGGCAAATCCATAACCCCCGGAAATTTCTTTTTACAGCACATTCAATTTTAAGTACAAGGATATTTCAAAAACACAACTATTCCCTATTTTCAGTGGCCATGTTTTGACCTATAGGGAAACGATCGCCAAACCACATTATGACCATACTTTAGTACAATAAAAACACTACAAAATGGTCGAATCGGCAAATCCATAACCCCCGGAAATTTCTTTTTACAGCACATTCAATTTTAAGTACAAGGATATTTCAAAAACACAACTATTCCCTATTTTCAGTGGCCATGTTTTGACCTATAGGGAAACGATCGCCAAACCACATTATGACCATACTTTAGTACAATAAAAACACTACAAAATGGTCGAATCGGCAAATCCATAACCCCCGGAAATTTCTTTTTACAGCACATTCAATTTTAAGTACAAGGATATTTCAAAAACACAACTATTCCCTATTTTCAGTGGCCATGTTTTGACCTATAGGGAAACGATCGCCAAACCACATTATGACCATACTTTAGTACAATAAAAACACTACAAAATGGTCGAATCGGCAAATCCATAACCCCCGGAAATTTCTTTTTACAGCACATTCAATTTTAAGTACAAGGATATTTCAAAAACACAACTATTCCCTATTTTCAGTGGCCATGTTTTGACCTATAGGGAAACGATCGCCAAACCACATTATGACCATACTTTAGTACAATAAAAACACTACAAAATGGTCGAATCGGCAAATCCATAACCCCCGGAAATTTCTTTTTACAGCACATTCAATTTTAAGTACAAGGATATTTCAAAAACACAACTATTCCCTATTTTCAGTGGCCATGTTTTGACCTATAGGGAAACGATCGCCAAACCACATTATGACCATACTTTAGTACAATAAAAACACTACAAAATGGTCGAATCGGCAAATCCATAACCCCCGGAAATTTCTTTTTACAGCACATTCAATTTTAAGTACAAGGATATTTCAAAAACACAACTATTCCCTATTTTCAGTGGCCATGTTTTGACCTATAGGGAAACGATCGCCAAACCACATTATGACCATACTTTAGTACAATAAAAACACTACAAAATGGTCGAATCGGCAAATCCATAACCCCCGGAAATTTCTTTTTACAGCACATTCAATTTTAAGTACAAGGATATTTCAAAACACAAACTATTCCCTATTTTCAGTGGCCATGTTTTGACCTATAGGGAAACGATCGCCAAACCACATTATGACCATACTTTAGTACAATAAAAACACTACAAAATGGTCGAATCGGCAAATCCATAACCCCCGGAAATTTCTTTTTACAGCACATTCAATTTTAAGTACAAGGATATTTCAAAACACAACTATTCCCTATTTTCAGTGGCCATGTTTTGACCTATAGGGAAACGATCGCCAAACCACATTATGACCATACTTTAGTACAATAAAAACACTACAAAATGGTCGAATCGGCAAATCCATAACCCCCGGAAATTTCTTTTTACAGCACATTCAATTTTAAGTACAAGGATATTTCAAAAACACAACTATTCCCTATTTTCAGTGGCCATGTTTTGACCTATAGGGAAACGATCGCCAAACCACATTATGACCATACTTTAGTACAATAAAAACACTACAAAATGGTCGAATCGGCAAATCCATAACCCCCGGAAATTTCTTTTTACAGCACATTCAATTTTAAGTACAAGGATATTTCAAAAACACAACTATTCCCTATTTTCAGTGGCCATGTTTTGACCTATAGGGAAACGATCGCCAAACCACATTATGACCATACTTTAGTACAATAAAAACACTACAAAATGGTCGAATCGGCAAATCCATAACCCCCGGAAATTTCTTTTTACAGCACATTCAATTTTAAGTACAAGGATATTTCAAAAACACAACTATTCCCTATTTTCAGTGGCCATGTTTTGACCTATAGGGAAACGATCGCCAAACCACATTATGACCATACTTTAGTACAATAAAAACACTACAAAATGGTCGAATCGGCAAATCCATAACCCCCGGAAATTTCTTTTTACAGCACATTCAATTTTAATTTTAAGTACAAGGATATTTCAAAAACACAACTATTCCCTATTTTCAGTGGCCATGTTTTGACCTATAGGGAAACGATCGCCAAACCACATTATGACCATACTTTAGTACAATAAAAACACTACAAAATGGTCGAATCGGCAAATCCATAACCCCCGGAAATTTCTTTTTACAGCACATTCAATTTTAAGTACAAGGATATTTCAAAACACACAACTATTCCCTATTTTCAGTGGCCATGTTTTGACCTATAGGGAAACGATCGCCAAACCACATTATGACCATACTTTAGTACAATAAAAACACTACAAAATGGTCGAATCGGCAAATCCATAACCCCCGGAAATTTCTTTTTACAGCACATTCAATTTTAAGTACAAGGATATTTCAAAAACACAACTATTCCCTATTTTCAGTGGCCATGTTTTGACCTATAGGGAAACGATCGCCAAACCACATTATGACCATACTTTAGTACAATAAAAACACTACAAAATGGTCGAATCGGCAAATCCATAACCCCCGGAAATTTCTTTTTACAGCACATTCAATTTTAAGTACAAGGATATTTCAAAAACACAACTATTCCCTATTTTCAGTGGCCATGTTTTGACCTATAGGGAAACGATCGCCAAACCACATTATGACCATACTTTAGTACAATAAAAACACTACAAAATGGTCGAATCGGCAAATCCATAACCCCCGGAAATTTCTTTTTACAGCACATTCAATTTTAAGTACAAGGATATTTCAAAAACACAACTATTCCCTATTTTCAGTGGCCATGTTTTGACCTATAGGGAAACGATCGCCAAACCACATTATGACCATACTTTAGTACAATAAAAACACTACAAAATGGTCGAATCGGCAAATCCATAACCCCCGGAAATTTCTTTTTACAGCACATTCAATTTTAAGTACAAGGATATTTCAAAAACACAACTATTCCCTATTTTCAGTGGCCATGTTTTGACCTATAGGGAAACGATCGCCAAACCACATTATGACCATACTTTAGTACAATAAAAACACTACAAAATGGTCGAATCGGCAAATCCATAACCCCCGGAAATTTCTTTTTACAGCACATTCAATTTTAAGTACAAGGATATTTCAAAACACAACTATTCCCTATTTTCAGTGGCCATGTTTTGACCTATAGGGAAACGATCGCCAAACCACATTATGACCATACTTTAGTACAATAAAAACACTACAAAATGGTCGAATCGGCAAATCCATAACCCCCGGAAATTTCTTTTTACAGCACATTCAATTTTAAGTACAAGGATATTTCAAAACACAACTATTCCCTATTTTCAGTGGCCATGTTTTGACCTATAGGGAAACGATCGCCAAACCACATTATGACCATACTTTAGTACAATAAAAACACTACAAAATGGTCGAATCGGCAAATCCATAACCCCCGGAAATTTCTTTTTACAGCACATTCAATTTTAAGTACAAGGATATTTCAAAACACAACTATTCCCTATTTTCAGTGGCCATGTTTTGACCTATAGGGAAACGATCGCCAAACCACATTATGACCATACTTTAGTACAATAAAAACACTACAAAATGGTCGAATCGGCAAATCCATAACCCCCGGAAATTTCTTTTTACAGCACATTCAATTTTAAGTACAAGGATATTTCAAAAACACAACTATTCCCTATTTTCAGTGGCCATGTTTGACCTATAGCCGACTTTTTTTATAAAAAAAATTACTATTTTAGAACATCGTCCCTTAAATTTTTTTTCGAAATTTCTTTTAGCTGACGCTAACCATATATATATATATATATATATATATATATATATATATATAATATATATATATATATATTAATAATATATAAAAAAAAAAAAAAAAAAAAAAAAAAAAAAAAATATATATTATATATATATATATATATATATATATATATATATATATATATATATATATATATATATATAATATATATATATATATATATATATACTCTACACCATATCCCGCGTAGATGCAGGGGGGTGTCGGCTGCAGAAACTTCATATTCCAGCAGCCGTACTTGGGAACAAGGAGAAAAAAAAACAGGCTTAAAAGGTTCCCAGCCTCTAGAACCAGGCGAAGAATTATTCCTCATTTGTCCTGACTGCGTCGAAATCCCAATCCTTTTCGACCAGAAGTTATCTAGAAGTTCCAATTAAAAATTTTATTGCTTCGCGGACGATTTTGATTTAAAATTACTTAAAAGACCACTTTCGAAAATTTTGTTACTTCACTGATGATTTTGATTTAAAATTACTAAAAGACCTATTTCGAAAATTTCGTTGCTCCTCTTGACAGTTTAAATATTAATTTTGATTCAACTTAGTTTTAATTCCAAATGTTAAATTCAATAAAATTTTAAATATTTTCTTCGACTACTAAAGTTTTTCAATTACTTCTAAATAACAATCTGGATTCTTGCATTCAATCTATTCTTTTCTTTCTTCAGATGAAAAACTTCAACACTTCGTCAGAAGACTCAATTAGACCACCCTTCCAATCCTCTCTCTGGCTCTTCTCTATTTTTCTTTCCCAGCTGTTTCTAACACGTCCGAATCCGACATCAGTCAGATCATATATATATATATATATATATATATATATATATATATATATATATATATATATATATATATATATATATATATATATATATATATATATATATATATATATATATATATATATATATATATATATATATATATATATATATATATATATATATATATATATATATATATATATATATATATATATATATATATATATATATATATATATATCACGATATTTCTTAATCCGATATATCGATATCTAACCAATAATATCGAGATCAATTTGATATTTTTTTAAATTATCGATAACTGATATATCGATATTTATTTAAATATTGGGATCCCTACATTTTACAGACTATGATAATAAGTCTGTGTAAGTATCAATTATCGAGAATCGAGATAAATTTTTCGAAACTACCGAAAAATGTTATTTCCGCTGATATATTGATATATTAGCATATTTTTCCTCGGTGTCAGATCGTCGATATTTTTTTATTTAAGTTCTGTGAATTTTAGCTTTGGGGGTTTCCACGGTCAAGATTCTTTAAGGAATTTGAAGATTGCTAAAACAATATGTTCCATCACTAGACAATGGTTCCATGAATCGTGTCCCACGAATTTTCTTGCAGCAATTTTCTGCTCGTGGCAGCAAAAATGGAATAATGGAAGAAAGAGGCTGTGTTTCATGATATCAAAACACTGCCAGCGGCAGTGAAAATATTTAGCAGATTCTTTAATTTTCTTGGAACACTTCGCTGTAGCAATTAACAGCTGATTTATATAAACAGAGGTAAATATTTATTAATATCTAATTTAATCACTCATTTAATTAATTTAAGCAATCACTTAATTTAATTAACATCATAAAGGCCATACGAGGAATATAAGATAACGTACGAGTCAAACGAAGGTTTTAAAAAGACTTTGGTGACAGCCATAATTAATAAAAACATTAGAAACAACGAAATTCCGAATAATTGAAAATCATTAATTTTCTTCATTTAACACAAATTAATAATCCGAAAATGCTAAAATAGTTATTTGTAAACAAACAAATCTATCTGAGTAAAAATATTTACAACAGGTATTTGTTTTAAAAGAAAGCCTTGGCCTAATTCTTTACATTACGTGACCACTCAAGATTGCCTCAGTGAAAATTGAAGATAGAAATTTTTATCTTCAATTTTCACTGCAGCGCGCTGAAAATTATTATGGCAAAACTCGTGAGACATGATTCATGGAACAATTCGTTTAACGATTTTCAAGATTTTTCAGAATCTTGAATTCCCAAGACTCTTCTCACTGCAGTTGGATTAAGCGTGATGTTACGCTTGATTTCAAGGGGAGGGGGGAAACATTGCTTAAATTAAGACAAGACCATATTAGTTTTTCCCTGAGAGTTGTAGGAAGGGGGAATTATAAGGTTCTAGATCGATGATCTAAGCTCCTTGCAGCACTTCCCGTAATCATTTGAGATCTTAATCATAAACTATACACTGTAAAAAAAATCCGCTCTTATTCCGCTAAAAGCGGAAATTTCATAAATATATAAGACCGGAAACTATAATATATATATATATATATATATATATATATATATATATATATATCGGCCAAAATTTTAATAACCGGTTTTCCGCAAAGTCAAAAGATTTGCTACCGGTTTGCTTCCCTATTTTGTAAAACCGCAAAAGAGTTAAATTTCACTTCGCTTTCCTAAAGCAATTTACCGCTACGGGTGGACCGAAATTGAAGGTAAATTAAAGGTAACAAGAGTAAGAAAGTTACAGATAGAAAACCAATCATAAGGAGAGCACAGGAATATTTTCAGTTTTTCAAGGGTTTTGATGAAGATTGAACGACTTATAAATATTAAACACTATAAATATAAACTGTGTCCTATAACACTTACATAAATAATGTATTCAGTAAAATATGTTAAAAGAAGTGGGATATCAACTGATAGACTAAACTTCAGTGATATTAAAATATGAATCGTTTTAACAGTGCTACGCACTTAATGCTAATATGAACAAAAATCGTTGAAAAATAAACAAGTGCCAATGTTATACAGGGGTGACTCGTTATTAAGGCCCACAGGGGCCCTGCCACACAAATAATCAGTAAAATAATAATCAATAAAACAAAAAATAATCATTAAAACAAAACTGATGTTATATATTTCTTTCACAAACGAATAGAATCATTAAAAATCTTGACTTTTATCAGTCACATGAGCAATCATTACTTAGACTTGATTATAATACAAATTATCACATCCAAGTAGTGCAACATTTGACAAAAATATGTAATGAAAATGAGAAACTGCTGTGCATTAATTTTATAGCTGCAAAAAAGCATTTGACTCAAGATATCTGATACAAGTGTTTTGATTGGTTAGAATATGGCGAACTATATACATTGAAATATATTGTCTTAGTATTTATATTATTTATATTATTAGAAGATAGTAATATTACGCAAACAGTTTCAAAAAAATTATTTACCACTGTAGAAAAGGATGTACGACACTTGAAAAGATATGAATGTATACATGAAAGGAAGTTTCAAAATAATATAAAATTTGTTGATGGTATAATCTTACTCATGTCAATTTCTTTAGAATTTTTAATGAAAAGTAGCTTAATTAATAAAGAAGAGACAGCAGAACAGTAGGATTAAGCATGAATTTGTTTCATTTCAATGTAATGTTCAGTAAACAAAATCTGCGAAACAATTGATGGTTAACAACTTCATTCCAGAATGAGTTGATGACTTCATCTTAATAATGAACAAGCAAATTAAATTCAAAGAAGAATGATGGAAGATCGAAGGATAATGGATAGAATGAAAATTACTCTTTGTTTCATTTTTGCTTAAAAATAAATGGTTTTGTTAAACGTTGTTTACCCGCAATGACATTTGGGTACGAAACTCGAACCATGAACAAAAATCAACACAAAAACAAAGAACAAAAACATGATGGAAATAATGAAGATATATGTTTAGAAATAAAGCACAAAAGGACACAAAGTTATTATTAAAGAAACAAAAGCAGCAGAAAGAAATGAATAGGTCAAACAACAGCAATGGAAATGAGTGGGAAGCCATTTTAGCTTGAAGAAATGACAATAGATGTAAAAGTGATAACGTATAATATAAACTTCCATAAATTTTAAAAATCCAGGTAAAAGACGATGAAAAGGTTTACAGAAGAAATGGGAACAGCTTCAGGAGTAAATAAAATGGCAAACAATACTCAAAGTATAATGTTCTGCAGGGGATTAACATATATATATATATATATATATATATATATATATATATATATATATATATATATATATATATATATATATATATATATATATATATATATATATATATATATATATATATATATATGCAATTATCTTCAACTGAACGAAATAAATTTCTTAATTTTAACCTGTCATTTTAATAGCGTGTTATAAAATTCGTATATTGATCAACGTCGCCCTTTTATTAATTTTATAATCTTTGTTTGCAGACACAAAAGCAAACAGTTATCAAAATACTTTTAGAAGGAACGAAAATTAAAAACAAATTCAGGATAGTCGTTACGAGTATCATTGCCAAGATAAGTTTTTAAATATTTTGTAAATTTTGAAGAAACATTTTGTTTAATTCATGCTTCATCATATAAGAAAGAAGAGAGAATGTTAATTTTGATTATTAATTTGATTCTTTTACTTCTTCATAATGCAGAAGCTTTAGAATCAGGTAAGTGAATCACTGCAGTTCATCCTGTTGAATACAATATTCTCTTTATATATATATATATATATATATATATATATATATATATATATATATATATATATATATATATATATATATATATATATATATATATATATATATATATATATATATATATATATATATATATATATATATATATATATATATATATATATATATATATATATATATATATATATATATATATATATATATATACCACAAAAGCTAGAGAAACATCGGAAAATCTGGTCAAGTTAAAGGCCGACATGTTCCTTACATGGCCTTTGAAGGAAGTTCGGAAAACAAATAAAATGAATGTGTTCCAGACTTTACCAGCTGAGTACATATAAGATTGAGCATAAACGATTAAGTCCGGGTCAGAGAGTTGGACAGAGATAGGATGAGACTATGTAGAAAGGTATGTCGTACGAGCCCTTCTCAATTACATTGTCCATTGCAATAGCGATAGTATAGAGAGAGAGTGACACAGCATTTCAATGAGCAGGAAGAGACTGGAGAGAATTGGTGAGATCGAGGGAGTTGATAAGATGAAAAGTCCTAGACTCCACCTTTTCAAGGAGAGCTGAATAAGTGGAACCACCCCAGATGTGTGAGTACTCTATACAGGGATGAACAACACCTCTATAAAAGGGGAAGCAACTGGGGTAGTGAGAAAAAATTGTGAAGGTGCCTTTAGAATACCCAACCTCTTTAGAAGCTTGTTTAGAAAGAGTAAGTAATGTGATCTTTTCAAGAAAGATCACAAGAAAAAAAGAAACACCGAGAAAATAGTAAGGATAGATAAGGTTGGAGTTGTTTTGTTAGAAGAAGTGCTTATAGTTGTGTTTAGTTGTGCCAAGGAAAGAGATGGAGGAACTGAGTTTTGAGGCATTGAAAGCGACCATACCATTTTTCTACTGCCCAATTTGAAGTGCGAGAAAGTTCAGAGGTTAGTTGCTCAAATGCTACCCTCTTTTCATCGATTAATTGCTGCTGGTAGGGGTACCTTTCAAATTGAAAAGAGTAATGAAGGGTGAAGTCAACAGCATAGAGTGGATAGGTGATAAGTAATAGAGGAAAAGTCATCAATGAAAGTAGTAAAAGTGTTGGGATTAAGACAGACTTTTGAGGAACACCACTATTATCAGATTGAAAGGATAAACGATGGCCGTCTACAACAGCTGCTATAAAGCGATCAGAAAAAAAATATATATTTTTTACAAAATGCCAAAAAAGACGTTGAGGAAGAGGAACCAGAAAAATTATTGCATTTTCTAAGGAGAAAAAAAATCTTTGGTGTTACGAAGAATAGATTTTCAACAATTCCGGAAAGAAAATATAAGTTGCATGAGTTTCTGGAGCTTGAAGACGACTGTAATTAATCCCTGAAGGCAGCATCCCTGCGGATAATATCACGATAATCAGGTTTGTTAGGTTTAGTGGAATGAAAAGAATTTGGAATGTACGCCTCCATACCAGAGAGAATCACCTCGGTTATGCTCTCTGCATATATATATATATATATATATATATATATATATATATATATATATATATATATATATATATATATATATATATATATATATATATATATATATATATATATAATATATAATATATATATATATAATAAATATATAATTTTTTTTTTTTTTTTTTTTTTTTTTTTTTATAATAATAATAATATTAATTAACCTTATTAATCTTATATTGATATTTATATTTAAAGCTTTTCACGCTTTGCAGCCCTTAATGTAATAATTCGCAACGTATCAGATAAAGTTTACATGCAATAATGAACTTTTAAAAGTTAATTGAATTAGACATGATGCAACCTTAGATTTTTCGTTAAAATTTTGCGAGCAATCACATTTATGATAATTATTATAAATTATAATTGAAATTTTCCGAATGCGAAAAGATCTAACTTCGAAAAAATAAATATCGAAGTGCAGATTATATTATGGGAAAAACTATCTAGTCTTCGATATATCGTATAAAAATGTAATTTGATGTTTTGATAGTCATGAATAAATATCATCCGGTTATTTCGATTATCGATATTTATTTAGAATTCCTATAGCGGCAAAGACTTGTGAAATTTAACGATTTACAGAAGTGCGTTTAATTAAAGCCAAAAGCCACTAACTCTCTTGACCCTTTATCTGTGAGACACGTTGTTTGTGGTCTAAACTTACTGCAACTATACGTATTCGAGGGAGCTGACTACTAACATTCAACAACCGTTGAGACACCGTAGCACAAAGGTATTGTGTCTCAACACGAGTTTTGTGCGGAGATTGTTAACTCCAAGTTTGCTTGCTGTGGTACTCTCTACTTTCCAGCCACAACTCTCTTGTGAAATTCTTTGATATCCCCGTTTTCCTTCTGTACTTTACATTTTATTTTTGTTTTAAAATCTGATGTCTGAGTCCATCTTAGAGATTTGGGTTAAGTTTCTTTAGAGACTTTTTTCTTGTCGTGAGTGGTTGCAAGTTTTTACATACACACACACACACACACACACACACACACACACACACACATATATATATATATATATATATATATATATATATATATATATATATATATATATATATATATATATAATATATATATATATATATATATATATATATATATATATATATATATATATATATATATATATACATAATTTATTACAAAGCTTTTTTTACATATTTTTATTCCATTTAATTATCTATGAAGCGAATGAGAATTAGAAAGTTCTCTTCTCTTAAATAATTTTTAAAACCATATTTCAATGCAGCTTATATTTTTTTTTTTATTTTAATTAATTAATTTATTTTATTTTAACTCAAGTCGAAGTTGGCTTTCAGCTACAAGGGAAAGTAACAGAGGCAAGCTATCTTCTTTATGAAAAATATATTCCTGAGTTTATAGATTTCACTGTGTGTTTTCGCATTCAGATTCTTCAGTCTCGTTCTTACATGAGTTTGATTTCCTACGCTACAAATGAATTTGATAATGAACTTTTTATAGGTAAGAAGCCTGTAATTTTTGTTTTAATAATAATTCAAACTTTAAGTCAGTAACGTTAATTAATGTTGAATGTCGCATTTGCTTCTGCATTTGAATTCCCAGTGTGTATTCCCTATTTATGTATTCATCATAATACGCAGATCCCAACATGCGTCTGTAATATTCATGAATATCAAATCTGTCATACAGTTGATCATTATTAAGTAAATTAATACCGAATTTGCTTAAAAATTTCTATCTTCTATTTTTACAGCTATCAGAGATGAAAGATTGATACTGCAATGCTGCAACGGATCGTTTATTTATACAATTGATTACAAAGTTGAAGTAAAAAAGAAAGAATCCATTTGTATTTTGATGGATCACAATAAAAGAACATTAAGAGGATACATCAAAAATCGATTTTTTGAGTTCAATATCCATTTTAATCGCAGTTACTATCTGGAGGGAAACGGTACGCTTGTTATTGGACAAGATCAAGATATTAAAGGAGGTGGATTCAATAGTCTTCAAAGTTTCAGGGGTTACATTATTGATTTCGTACTTCGTGGAGAGCTTATTTCAGAAGAAGAAATACTGAAGTACGCAAATTGTTCAGAGAACCTTGCAATTCGAAATGGGAAAGGAATTGATTTTTCGAGAATAGAAAGTGAATTTTATTCACAAGGAACAGAAATAGAGCGCAAGCAGCTTGAACATAGATCTTGTGCGAGTGATCTATCTTTTTTTGTTTTTCTTTCTGGTTTAAGAACATTCCATGACAGTAAACATTTGTGCCATTCACTAGGAGGTGTAATGTATGTTCCTACAAATATAGAAGAGAATGATTTTCTCTTTAATTATACAAATAGTTACAAGAGGAAATGTGAAAATCCTTTTAATGATATAACTTGGCTTGGCACATTCGTCAACAATTCAGGCAAACACTTTTACCATTATGCTACAAACGAGGAGTTGCCATATTAATAATGAAAGAGCGTGTTCATTATACAACATGACAGACGAAATGTGCGTTACATTTCATGGTTCCAATTATGATACTCCTACATGGTTTGGGGCGTGGATAGTTGTTCCTTGTTCTTGGAAATCTTGCACTGTTTGTTATTTTGCAACACCAAAAATATTGCATTTGCGTGGATTGTGTCGCAGTTCTTTGTTTGATCGGTATTATTACTTTACAGAACAAAATGGAACCGAATTTTTTATTGGAAAAGAATATTCATTTATCGAGTATGTTCCTCCATTTATAAATAATAACTCAGTAAACGAGTTTGGTGTTTGGAGAATGTATAGGTTGGATTCTCCAAATTCCGAAGGTATTATGAAGCTCAAATTCAAGAATCAATACCCAATTGGTCGTCACACATGGCGAATGAAAGGAGACGTATGTCTAGAAACCTCTGTCGATTTAATGCTGACAGTTTGCAACGAAAAAGAATTTACTTGTAGTGATGGATCTTGTGTTGATATAAATAAACGCTGCAATTCAGAAATAGACTGTGTTGATAGATCTGATGAACTCGACTGTTTACCTCTACTTCTTCCTCCTCAATATTCAAACATTATACCTCCTCCACGAATAATGGATAAAAAACCGTTAAAAATAGCTTTTTTTCTAGACATTTATTCCATCAAATCTATTGACCTGAAAGGATATAAATTTATAGCTGAAGTGGTTCTCAAAATGAAATGGAGAGACTCTCGTCACAAGTTTAAAAATTTGAAGGAATTATCAAGATTGAATATCATAGATATAGAGAGAGACCTTCAACCGTGGATTCCACATTACCATTTTCACGGGGATGAAAATAGCACTTGTGACATAAAGGATTTAAATTACCTTTTAAATATAGAAAAGGATTCTCAACCAATCGAAGACGATGATGAGATTGTTTCACGAGGTAAGAATGGCATTCTTATTTAATTTTTCAATATTCCAAATGTGAATTTTTATTAATTCAATATTCCAAATGTGAATTTATTAATTTTTAAATTTTATTATTTTTTATTTATTTTAGTTTATATTAATGACTGAAAAATTCAGTCATTAATATAAACTAAATTAACAATAAAGATATTATATTTACTGCTATCATTATTTAATTTACAGTAAATTAAAAATAATTATTAAAAGTAAATATTAAAATCTAGGTTAAGAATATAACTAATAAAACCATTTAACGTCCAGAAACTTACCCTGATGCTTTATTTGCAGACGTAATGTTTTCAGGAAAAGAAAATGATATAGTTTTGAGACATAAATTTATTTTAACAACATCCTGTCAGTTTGACCTCACATACTTTCCCTTCGATGTTCAAACATGCAAAATAGTAAGTAAAATACAATCTGAACATATAAAAATTCAAAACTAATATAATTGCCTGAATTAGGAATGTTCCTATTTTATCAACATTATTAGACTGAACATCACTAAAAAAAAATTTAATTATACTAATTTCATCAATTTTTAATGTTTATTTTTTTATTTAATAAGTTTTCATTTTCATTCCATAATTGTCCTCCATCTTTTAAAATCAAAAGTTCATACTTGCTACAGTTTGCAACTGGAAGGTTATATCGAGCTTGTACCAATGGATTCAGGAGTGACGTTCTCGGGTAAAAGAAGACTTCTCCAATATAGAGTTAAGAAACCAACACATTCCAAAGTTGATTACGTAAGAAAATAGTATATATATATATATATATATATATATATATATATATATATATATATATATATATATATATATATATATATATATATATATATATATATATATATATATATATATATATATATATATATATATATATATATATATATATATATATATATATATATATATATATATATATATAATATATATAAACAAGAATCTAATTAGCATAAGGCTTAAAATTATCTAATAAGATATGAAAAGCAATCAAATAATGATCATATATAGCTAAAAAAATGTAAACAAAAAATAAATGAAAAATAAATAAATAAGCAAATAAATAAATAAATAAATAAAAATAAATAAATAAATAAATTAATAAATTAATAAATAAATAAATAAACTCTCTTTCAGGACTCATCAACAGTTGATGCCATTGAAATGACGTTCAAAAACTTATCTTCTTTCTACATCACAAACACGTATATTCCGACCTTCATTTTGCTCGTCATTGGATATCTTCCTTTTTATTTTGGTCTCAAAGACTTTAATGAAAGAATTGTTGTTTCTGTTACCTCTTTACTTGTTGAAGCAGAATTCTTTACTCAGGTTATAGACTCATATATATATATATATATATATATATATATATATATATATATATATATATATATATATATATATATATATATATATATATATATATATATATATATATATATATATATATATATATATATATATATATATATATATATATATATATATATATATATATATATATATATATATATATATATATATATATATATATATATATATATATATATATATATATATATATATATATATATGTATATATATATATATATATATATATATATATATATATATATATATATATATATATATATATATATAGTATATATATATATATATATATATATATATATATATATATATATATATATATATATATATATATATATATATATATATATATATATATATATATATATATATATATATATATATATATATATATATATATATATATATATATATATATATATATATATATATATATATATATATATATATATATATATATATATATATATATATATATAATAATAGAATTATATAAATAATTAAAATAATGATTTACAGATGTCATCAACAGTACCAATTACAGCTTACATGAAAATGATCGATATTTGGTGCTTGTTTTGCATCGTCATCATTTTTCTCATGTCAATTTGTCTTACTTTTATTGATTACCTAAATAATTCTGAGGCTGTAAGTATTTAAGTAAAGCATGATCTTACCATGATATATGAATATAATTATATAATATATTCTATTAAAATTTATTATTATTATTATTATTATTATATTATTATTATTATTATTATTATTATTATTATTATTATTATTATTATTTATTTATTATTATTATTATTATTATTATTATTATTTATTATTATTTATTATTATTATTATTATTATTATTATTATTATTATTATTATTACTATTATTGTTGTTTTTGTTGAGAAACTTTTAATTAATAGCAATCTAACGTTTAGAATTAGACTTTCTTAAAAAAATTTTAAGAGTATTTTTGTCAAAGTAATTTTCAAGAAAATTCAATAAGAAAAATTTGATAAATATTAAATATTATATGTATATATATATATATATATATATATATATATATATATATATATATATATATATATATATATATATATATATATATATATATATATATATATATATATATATATATATATATATATATATATATATATATATATATATATATATATATATATATATATATATATATATATATATATATATATATATATATATATATATATATATATATATATATATATATATATATATATATATATATATATATATATATATCTATATATAGTCTCCAGAATTCAGAAGTAAAATTATTCTTCAAAAATGAAAGTAGATACGTAAAGAAGAAAGAAATTAAATTTTCAGCCAAAAAGATAAATAAAGTCGGCCAAATTTCGTTCCCAATCATTGTTCTCGTTTTCTCTCTTGTATACATGACTATTGCTATATGATCAAAGCCCGGACACTTTGACAAGGGCATGAAAATCTGTGCTCGATGAACGTCTATCAAAATTATCAAAACCTCAGTTTCAAAAATATTGTAATTTTTTAGGCAGGGGTTTCTCACCCTTCTAGAGACTAAAATTTTTGCAGACCATCAGTTTCAAAAATAAATTTAAAAATGTCAGTTACAGATATATTTTCTGTTTTCCGGAAAAATATCACAATAATCGAAATAAATTTAAAATATTTAAGTTACTTCTTTAATAAATTAAATATATACCATTTATTTAAAATGTATTTTTAATTGTATAATTTCACATTATAATATTAAGTAAATTCATTATAAATGTCAATTTATTTGTTTTTATTTAAGCCTCTTTTACCTGGCAATAAGCAAACTATTGAAATATGAAGTGTACGATAATGAGCTAATAAATTAGCCTGAAAATTGTGCTTACAGTATTAAGACCTGCGCACAGACAAGAGACGAAAACTTTGACCTTTTAACCCAAAAATATTAAAGACTCCATTATTTTGGTTTTATTATGAAAAATTCTCAATCTTTCAGTTTAAAGTCGTACGAGAAACAAGTAACAATTTCAAAGACTTTTCCAGGAAACAAGAACCAAATTAGCTACAGAAATGTTGGCACTTTTTTGTCGACTATTCTTCTTTTCAGTTATAAGTGTGTAAAATTTGGTCATACGTTTAAAAAATATTGTGTCGCCTGTTTGATCAACATCGTAATTTTTTTAATCGATACAATATCGCATTTTAGTTTTTATCAATATGTATGCCTATTATTCATGATTATTATTATTTTAGTTTTTATTGATTTGTAAGCCTATTTTTATCATTCTTGTTATTATTATTATTATTAGTAAATTGGCAAATGCATGGGACATGAACATTTGTCTACGGAAGGCTCCTTTATACGCCAATTTTAAGCATAGTCCAGCAATTAAATAAATAAAGAATCTTAAAGTTAAAATTGCTCAAAAATTTAAACCATTAGTAGTAACATAAAATGACCGCAAAAAAATCATATATATCATAAAGAATTTGCTGTATTATCAGGAATTTTCATTAAGAGTAACAAGTTATATCCAGCTGAAAGATGTAGAAAGTTTTGGTCTACTAACGAAGATATATAACTGA
>SEYY01007901.1:32500-35000 GCA_009176605.1 Armadillidium nasatum
ATTATAAAAAAATTTATTTACATGTTAGTTAGTTTAAAATAATTTTCTGCCCCCTCCTAGAAAAGGGTTCGACCTGTGAGTGGTGGTAAAATTTTTCCAACAAAAAATTCTAATTTTTCCTTTACTTTGGAATAATTCTATTTTTCTTTTTTTACAGAATATTTCTTCATGTAAATTTTTGACAGATTAAAAATATTAGAAGGTTTTTCTATTACAAAGAAAATATAGAATAACTTCCTAAAAACCTATTTATTAAGTAGTCTTAAAATGAATAAATTTACTTTAAAATATTTAAATTTCGGCCTTATTGAATTGTGGGCTAAAAGAATTAGAATATTTTACCTTTCAAATAAAATGTGTAGCAGCCTTTTATACTGACTTCATTTTGACTTTAAATAAGAGTTATATATATATATATATATATATATATATATATATATATATATATATATATATATATATATATATATATATATATATATATATATATATATATATATATATATATATATATATATATATATATACTGAATTTTCAAGAGGTTCGATTACCAGTATAGCAGACTTGAAAATTCAAAATATTTTGATCCACGAGCAGTTAGTGGATTTAAAAAGATTTGATATATATATATATATATATATATATATATATATATATATATATATATATATATATATATATATATATATATATATATATATATATATATATATATATATATATTCATTGCAGAGAAAATGAATCTTAAATTCTATTTCTGGTCAGTAGTGTTAGTTTTCTATTGTTATGCTGAATATTAAATCCACATAATTTTGTATATTAAATCCACATAAATGCAACCATTCTAATGTTTTTATTTTCTAATTACAAAATTGTTAATTTTACTTCTATTTTTCTAACTATCATTGATTTCTGTTACTTTTTTTAAGAGAATCTATAAATTGAAATTTTTATCTTATATAGTGAAGATTTAGTAAAGTTACAAAGCTATCAATTTTAATTAAAAGACAAAATTAACAAACTACTTTTATACCTATAGTTTCATATCTTTTTAATGGAATTAAATACTGTACAATTTCTTTGAAAATTAAAGAAATTTATTATATATTCAATTTCCAACATTAAAATTTTAAAATTTGTTCAGCATAAATATACTATATAAAATTATTTTAAATTTAAAAATATTTTTCACCAGTAAGTGTTATTTACCTTTTGTATATTAAAATATTTACCTGAGCCAAAAGAGTTGCTTCCACAAGAAGAGAGGTAACAGAAACTGTTATACGATCGTTAAAGTCATCCAAATTAAAGAAAAATGTAAGATATCCTATGATGAGCATAACCATGGTTGGTATGTAGGTATTTGTTATGTAAAAAGAAGTCAAAGATTTGAAATAAATAGTTATCTGTGAACAATGTTGTCTTCCCTGCAAACCAAAAATATGATACTGTCAATAAAAGATGAGTGTGATTTCTCTGGTAGCTTCATCATCATCAGTAAATACCGAGAAACATCCACATCATTTAAGGATACGCATATTCGAATGAAATAAAAATTTCGCATCTTTAACATGACTAGAATTTGATTTCTTAATAAATAAAAATACTTCTTTGAAATTTAACGCTAATTGCTGGTACGTTAAAATTAGTTATGTCATATATAATCACGAATGTAAAACAAAAAATCTTTTATTCAGTTTAATAAAACGAATATAATTATTTTACTTACGCAAACCGAGT
This sequence comes from Armadillidium nasatum, assembly GCA_009176605.1. Classification (NCBI taxonomy): domain Eukaryota; kingdom Metazoa; phylum Arthropoda; class Malacostraca; order Isopoda; family Armadillidiidae; genus Armadillidium; species Armadillidium nasatum. Next base: position 34,242 of record SEYY01007901.1, read on the forward strand.
CTGAATACTTGACCTTTCCTACGTGATACTGAAATAAACGTCTCTTGCCTGTAAATACGACTCCAGAGAAATAAGGAACAAACCTAATTTTTGCACTATTACCATTTTGAAGTACAATGAACTGCAACATGAATTTTAAAAAACTGTTAGCAATGCAAAAAAAAAAATAACAAGTTTTTAAAATATAAACCATTAAGTATTAGTCCATGCAGTAAATTTTTTTTCCCTTTAATTAACAACCTTGATATTTGATTACCAACAAAAGAAGATTAGGAAATAATTTTACCATATTACAAGTCTGTTTGTCAAATGGAAAAGCTCCTAAATCATAAAGACAGGCTGAAGTAATTAAAACCTTTTGCTTAAAAATCAAGTTATTTTTTCCTCCTTCATAGAGAACGTCTGAAAAAAAGGCAATGTTTTTAGCAAACGGAAGAATTTTAGTTGAATATTTTGTTATACAAGAATAATAATCTTAAAAAAAATAAAAAAACATTAATATAAATTTATTAATATAAGTATATTAATTAAAAATCATATGTATTTGACTCTACCATCAACAACAAAAAATTATTCGAAATATGTTCCTATATGTTCGCTTTATTTTACATAAAATTGCATTTAATATGTTAAAAGATAAATAAATTCTTACATACCATTTAATAAATTTTCATTATTACTAGGCAAGGGATTTGACATTCTTCGAACAAAGAGATTCTTTGTCAAGTTTTCGTTGAATTTACTACTTGTATTTTGGCC
>SEYY01007902.1:0-20847 GCA_009176605.1 Armadillidium nasatum
CTATCAAGTAGTAGCGTGAGGTATTTTAATTTAATGCTCAAATTTAGGTTTGTGAAGAGGATATCCTGCGCGCAATGAGTATAACACCGTGCCCGTCGGAAGTTACCACTGAAACCTGTGATGATCATCCACTTCGAGTCTTGTCAGAGGAAAACCTTACCTGTGCATCTACTTTCACAGGTCAGTTACGATTTTTATCTTTTTTTGTTTTTGTTTTGTAAGATTCTTGTTTGCGTTCCAATATTGTTTAATACTTATGTGTTATTATTATTTTAGTTCTTCATAATGGATAAATGCGTTCAAAAATGAAGTTTAATACTCTTTACCTATTTTATTTCAAATAATGTTATTTTTAATGAAAAGCTGGTGGTAATATTTGAGGGCAGGAAGTTTCTTCCTGGATCCGTATGAGCGGTCGAACCCGCGACTTTAAAAGCTTTAGTCAATCACTCTACCACTGTAGTGGTATTTTCTTATTTTATATTACGAAAATCCAATTGTATCATGACTTTTTATCAATTTTTTTTTTTCTTTTTAATTTATTATTTTTTAAATTTTTCTTTTTTACATTCAGATTTATGTTCTCAAACTGGAGAGACCGAAGAAGAAGATGATGATGAAGATGGAAGACCATTTAGTCTTTTTGAGGCCACAGAGTACGGAAGGATGTGCCAAGATCTGGCAGCAGGCTCTCCATTCGGAAGCAGCTAATAAGGATCTTAGAGGAACTAGCGAATATACACCATTTATTCAGTGCCTTCACTCGTACCCAGCCTCTAACTGAACCAGAAAGTCTGTTTACTCCTGTAATTTCGCCAATTATAGATAATCAGCCTCAACCAAAATCCTTACCAGTACCCTCTAGTCTTTCAAGCACTTCGAACACAAACAATCAAAAGAAGAAGATTGGAGCTGATGCTCCTAGTTTTTACAACGACAATGAAGTTTCTGTTCACAATAAACGCAGAGAAAAAATTCAAACCGATCTCAATATTCCTCTTCGTCAATCGAAAGATAAATGCACTGGGACTGACGAAAACAGCCTTGTTTCTAACTTTAGAACTAGTTCAACTTGTACTCCGGTTCACAACTATCATTCGAGCGAAACGCTTATTGAAGATGATTCTTTTCATATACAGAGTAGTAATGTTAATACTAGACTAGTTAATACCCCACCCAGTTTGCCCATAAATACCACTGCCACTTTACCCATAAGCTCTCCTCCCTCTTTACCACTTAGTATTTCACCTTATGTTAATGATAAAGAAGAGAATATATTGATAGGCCATCAAGTTCCTTTCAAATGTAAAAGCTGTGAACTTAATAATTGTGAATCCTGTGATATAATTCTTAATGATTCAACTCCAAATGATAATGATAGTGACTGTCCGAGTAGTGTTAGTGAAGATTCTGAGTATATTATTCAGAACTCTAAATTTTCTAAATTTCTTTGTGTAGGTATAGGAAGAAGTCGGTCTAAATCGTCTGTCAAAAATGCTAAGAATAATAATAGCAGTAGTAGTAGTACTGAGTCCAAAAGGAATATCTTCAAAATTCGAGAAAATCCTTCCAAAAGTTGTAAAAATCAGAAATTGAAAAGCTCTGCCAAAACACCAGATTATATTTCAAAAAACTTGATAAGGTCTCCCTCCCGACTTCATTCTCAAGGTGCTGAAGATTTTGTTGAACAAACTCTACAGGAGGGTAAAAAGAATAAGGAAATTGATGATGTTACTACTCCTCCTCCTCTTCCAGGAAGTGAACTTAAATGTCAATGTTCAAATTCTCGTCACTATCCGTCAAGAATTGATTTTAGCCAGGGAACTAGTTCATCGTCGAGTAAGGAATGGGGTAGTAGTGCAATATCTCCTTTAAGTCCTCAAATTTGTCCCTCAATTACACCCTCGGGTAGTGGTTCGAAAGGTATAATAGCAGCACATCCAATGACCACCAGTGGATCTCTTGGAACAACACAATCACTGGGAGAGTCATCGGGATACGAAAGTATTCCTCGAGACTCGGAGTGTTCCTCCTTCAGTTCCTCTCAGGAATCCGAAGTAGATGATGAACACCGACGCTTTCTCTCCCAGTGGCACCCCACAAGACCAACACTGGGGGCTTCCACTTCCTTAGGATCAACCCCTTCCTCAGGAGGGGAAGTTGATTCTAATAATAAGAATGAACAAACAAAACTTCAAACTTCTTTCCTAAGGCACCTTACAAGAAGAAGTTCTTCAAAGACAGAAGCAAAATTAGTTTCTTCAACCACTTGGAAATATCGCTGCTGGTAAGTTGTGTCTTACTTTTCTTTATTATTATTATCATCCCCAACTGTGATCCTGAAAGTGGAGGCTGGGATAATATTCCTGTCTCTCCTTCGGGAACAACTTATGAGCTCTTTTTTCCTCCGCCTTCAAGTCCCTATACCCTTCGCTTTGACGTCTTTTCTTGATACTCTCGCTCTTCGCCCAGCTTATTGAGCTTTTGCTGCAGTTGTGACCTCCATTTGTGATTGCCTCCACATCCCTCTACGGTAGTACTTCCATTCGCGTATGTTGATCGTTGTGACTTGTGGTTGTACCCCCCACCGCAGGTGTGTTTGCTGTCCTCCGTTTTCCTTAAAATCCACCACCTATCCGGCTGTAATCAGAATATACTTTTTCTCTCATCTTGCACTCCATGCGGATGCGGTTCCGGTGTTCTTCGACGAGCAAAGCAGACTTTCACAAACGAAGGTGTGCTGAGCTTCTATACTCTCCTACTGATAAATCTTTCTGACCTCTTGTCAAAAACATCTCTTAAAAACTTCTGTATATCTTCCTTTCCTCCTCTTATTCGCTTTGATGGTTCTGCTGCTAACACTTCAACTGAAAAGACTAATCTCTCGGTCTCCTATTCTCCACTAATTCAACCCTGGACGACTCCGGCAATTCTCCTCCCAGATGTCCCATGCCTTTACCTGTGATTACATTTGATCAGGTGCATGGGCTTCTGAAATTTATGAACGTAAGGAAGGCAAGCGGCCCGGATGGCATTCCTCCCTGTGTTTTAAGGGAGTGTGCTTCTGAGCTGGCTCCGTCCCTCGTTCAACTCTACTCTCTATGCCTCAATACTAATACTTTCCCTCAGTGTTGGAAGTAGCATTGGTTAACTATTCCGAAGAAAGATAGCCGCTCTAAACCTTCCTACTATCGTCCCATAACTCTCACTTGTATTCTGTCTATGATCTTTGAAACCCTTCTAAACTCTCACTTCTTGGATCATCTGGAATCTCATTCACTTCTTTCTGATCATCAGTATGGTTTTCGACGTTCGAGGTCTACTGGTGATATACTTTCCTATCTCACAGATTTATGGTCTTCTGCCCTAAGGGACTATGGGTAGATGGTGGCACTTGACACATCTAAGGTATTTGACAGGGTATGGTATGCGTCACTGCTTTCCAAGCTCCCCTCCTTTGGGTTTCCTCCTTCACTTTGCTTACTTATGTCTAGCTTTCTTTCTAATCGTTCCATTTCGGCTGTTGCTGATGGAGCGACTTCTTCCTTTTCTGTCAATAGTAATAGTCCTCAGGGTTCTGTCTTGTCTCCTACTCTATTCCTACTTTTCATTAATGTCATTAATGATCATCTCAGCTGTTCATCTGACCCTATCCATTCATATTCTGATTACTCGATCCTTCCATTCTTCTACTCATTTCAAATCTCCTTCCTTTGCATCTAGAGTTGCCTCTCGTCTTCATCTTTCCGATTCCATTCTTGCAGATCTGGATAGAATTTTTTAATAAAAAAAAAAAAAAAAAAAAAAAAAAATTTTTTTTAAACTTTTTTTTTTTTTAAAAAAAATCCCTAAAAATTTTTTTTATTTTATTATTATTATCTATCTTTATTTTTTATTTTATCAGAATTTGCAGGTACGAAGCCCCCGAATCACAAGTTGAGAGGGAGACCTAAAACGATACAATTTGATCTCATTCCTAACACCAACTAAATTATTATTATTATTAATTTACGAGCAGAATATTATATGGCTTGTGTTTGGTTATCCTAATGGTAACTAGGTTAAATGTAATAGCACTATTAATTGGAACACTAGTTGTATAATAATAGTTATAAAATGAAATTGTTAGTTTTGATAATTTTATTATCAAAAGATGTAGTAGATTTTTATAATAATAATTATTATTATTATTTAAATTTTTGCCTATTGTGTTAGTTTCTTAATAACTCTAATAGTATATATATATATATATATATATATATATATATATATATATATATATATATATATATATATATATATATATATATATATATATATATATATATATATATATATATATATATATATATATTATATATATATATTTTTTTACCCGTGTATATTTGTATAGCTTCTGTACATTTGTGTATTTTTTGTATATTAACATTTTAACATAACACTTTTTAAAAGCTATATATAAATATTCCTATTTATTATAATTATTATTGTTATTATTATTATTAAATAAAAGAATAGATGCTTATGTGTTTTATTTTTGTTCATAATATTTCTAGATTATTATTATTATTCTAAACTTGATTGGGGAGTTTATTGTTTCTAGGAGGGAGGGGAGTAATTTAGGGTGTTCCTGTTCCTATGACCATAGTATATAGATATTTCTAGTATGCTAGATCTAATGGCAAGAATTGGAAACCAAAATTACGTTACATCCGACCGTTAAAAGTTAGAGAGAGAGATTGCGTACTGACTATGACGTCATATTTTTATGGTATTAGCTCCGCCTAACGAATGTAAGAGATGATACGATTGGATGCAAACTTATGACGTAATATATATATATATATATATATATATATATATATATATATATATATATATATATATATATATATATATATATATATATATATATATATATATATATATATATATATATATATATATATATATATATATAGAGAGAGAGAGAGAGAGAGAGAGAGAGAGAAAAAATTTTTTTTCATAAATTAATTTTATATTTATAAATTAAATTTTATTTTCTGATTTACTAAGTCTCCTTTAGAAAACATTCTAATGACTTGATATTAAAACTTATTATTATTTTAATGTTACCACCTTTGAAAGAGAGAATTTAATTTTTTTCCTTTACATAAAATACTTTATTGTACAATTTTATATATTATAAAATTTCCCAAATATTATTTTCTGAATTTACTAAGTCCCCTCAAAACAGATTCCTATGACTTGATATAAAAAACTTTTTTTTTTTTTTTTGTTATTTTAATGTTACCACTCCTAATTTTTGAAGGGGCTATACGAAGTGGAGGCTCAAAAGCGGGAAACACATCCAAGTTCGAGCTCAACACAAATTTCTCATGTGTTTGCATCATATGCTTCAAAGTAGAGATTTAGAACTGAAGTAAAAAAGTTAATAGTAAAGAATTCAACAAAACAAATAAATGTTGCTGGAAAGTAGGCACCAATATCGAATAAACCTTAAGTAGCTAATCTATGCAAAAAATGTGTGTGAAGACATGCTACTCGATCTTTGTATTGTGATAGCTTCGAGCACATACTGTTGTAGTACCTATAAAAAATAAAAAGAAAGGTTAAGTTAATCAAGAGAATTGGGAAATAATGAACAATTAATTAACCCTTTTGTGCTTGAACTCGACTATACAAAATATTGGTGAAACTGTAACTTCCTTTAAATTGAGAAAGAACCGTACTGCCTCTGACCCTAATGGTGCATTTTCTTTAAAAAATAAATCCACTGGGTAAACTACACATTATCTAAATCATAGTTTTCGATCGATTAGTGCAGAGTTTCTCAAAGTTGGGGAGTCACAACCCCAAAAAGTGGCATCGAGAGGGGTCCATGGGGTCGCAAAAATTTTTGAAAATTTCTTTTGTATATATTCGATTTCATTTCTTATTCTTAAGGTAATTGAAAAAGGGTGTAGAGAAAAAAATTTGTTGATGGGAAAGGGACAGCGATAAATAAGTTTGAGAAGCTCTATTCTAGAGTAACGATGAAGATAGACGAATATCAAGAAACGACCACCGAAATCATTGCAGATCCATCTCTATTTATGACTCTCCAAACATGACAGCTAGGATTACAAGCTTCCATAAATAAATTAGGAAAACTGTTGGAAGTACTAAACATGACTGATGATCCATCGAATTTAATACTTTTTTTTTTTTTTTACAATCTTAAACTCAGGTGTAATGATCTTCACACAGCTTATATCACATTCTCACTCTGGTTTATTAGACCTAAGGTTTGAACTTTTAGCACATCAAATAATGCTGCCTTTGTTGAAGCTCTTTGTGGACAGTTTTCATACAGGCAGAATTTCAATTCGTAAATTATGTTCTTCTGAAATCGATTTAAAACCCTAAGGGTTAAAAAAATAAAAAAAAAAAAAAAAATACTGTTATACTTCAATGAAATGTTCCATTAAAATTTAAGCCATTTTACTTATAGTGAAACAGAAGTATATATTAAGAAACTGCTTTAACAATATTTTCATTACTCAAAATAATCAAAGCAATATATATAAAAATAAATATAATATATATATATATAATATATATATATATATATATATATATATATATATATATATATATATATCAAAATATATTTTCCTAAATAATTTGTAATAATAAAAATTAAACCACGATTATAAAACTGCATATAAACTACCTTATAAAAAAAAATAAATATATATATATATATATATATATATATATATATATATATATATATATATATATATATATATATATATATATATATATATATATATATATATATATATATATATATATATAGATTATATTTCCATTAATCGGAGAGATTTTAACTTTATCATACGAGTAAGATTGAAAATTGAATCTCAAAATGAGAAGAGAATCTAGAGCATGAGACTTAGGTGAACATACATCCCTTTATAAAATTATTATATCGAGACTTCGTATTTAACTTAAAACATTTTGTATTCCAAATTTTCTGCAACTAATTTGCAAAGTTATTAAAAAAAATGCATAAAATCCAGTGGTTCACTTAAAATAAAGCTATTGTTGATCTATGAAATATTATTAATGCTATGCTATAGTTATATTTCCATTTCAAAATATTGATATTATGTTTCATCTTTCCTGTTATAAGAAATCGGTTATGTAGATAAATAAAATACAAATCTGTTGGTTAAAATCGCTCTAACCTTGGTTGACATTATCGGAAAATAGGAAAAAAAAAAAATAAAAAATTTTTTTTCAAGCAAACTTTTGCATCTTCAGGTCCCTCTCGCATATAAATTTAAAATTTAAAAAATAAAATACAATAAAAGGCAAAGTCTTTCTGAAGTGGTCCTCTCGACTTTTGTTTGCATATTATAACAACATAAATACCATACTGTCAAAGGATGATACGTAATAATAATAATAATAATAAAAAAACTAATAAAAATAAAAAATAAAAAATAATAAATAATAATAAAAAAAAAAAAAAAAAAAAAAAAAAAAAAAAAAAAAAAAAAAAAAAAAAAAAATAAATATATAATATATATATATATATATATATATATATATATATATATATATATATATATATATATATATATATATATATATATATATATATATATATATATATATATATATATATATATATATATATATTTACAAATGAAATATTATTTTACGTCTTCTTGTTGATCTCTTATTTTTTCTTCTCCCTTCAAAGACTTATTTTTAAATTTGAGGATGAAATTTATCCTCATAAGAACGAAAAGAGACAAAAACATGGTTTTAATTTTATGACCAGAAAAGAAAGGATGTCACGGATGCTATATTTTCTTTAAGTAAATATCCTAAATTAGATCTAGTAAAATAATTTCATATTCCTTCAAACACAGCTGCACATTCAATAATATATATATTTAAAAAAACTCTTCTATTGGTTGAATCAATCCCTTTGAGCGATCTTCAGAGAAGTTTTTCTACAATAAAAATATCTTAGCATCTCCCTTATAAAAATTTTTCCCTCTGTCCCAAACCGACACACATCACAGTATTTATGCTTGATCATCATTTTCTTAGCAATATAGCCACTAATGTAGATCAATCCATTTCTTTCTAGAATACGAGAATTATTCGTTTTCAAATATATATTCGACTTATTTTAGTTGGCAGACAGGTTTTTTCGCTAGTTTCAATTTCAAACTCCGAAAAAACACTGGCAATTTAAAATAATTTTTGAATCATTATCAAGTATTGCATTTACTCTCAGTTTAAAAAAATCAAGAAGAACAGCACCACTGTCAATAGAGCAATTTGAGGAGTTAGGTGGTTTCATTATCGAGTGAAAAGCAACAGCTTTAAAACAATCTAAATACTGAATACAACTTGGATTTTCCCGTAGATTAATTTTTTCCCAATTGAAACAAAAAAAAAAAAAAATTCCGGTCTATCTTGGCAGAGTCTTCTGGTTAAAATATGCTTCAGATTATACTTTCTTTTAAATAAGAAGATAGCTGCAAAATGCCGTTTATTTCCTGCATCCAACCTAAAATACATCGGAACAGTTTAGTTACAATTTTTCTAATTTCATTTAAAACTACCCACTTAGAAAATCCAATCTGACATATCTTTTAAAAATTGTAGCTAAACGAATTTTCCGTTAAACAATACTTGAAATTTGTCTGCCACTTTACTTGTCATGAATTTGTTATGTCAAATAAATTATTTAATTTATTACAAAACTCTGATGTAGCATAAGCTTAACTGTCGAGTTTATGAGGATCTTCAATTAAAGTTAGCATCGAAATTGCAACAAACATCGATGAGCTGAATACCTGAGAGGCTAGTTTCACTTTCATTTTCCCTCCAAAAGGTGGAACATAAATGTTGCTTTCTGTGATTTTAGGAATAAAGGGAAAAATCATTTTCTTTTAATTTCATAAAAAGATTTTATATAATCCCATTTTACTTCCCCTTCAGAAGTTTTAATGCAATATTTCTGAAGCATATTTCTTGTACATTTTAACAAACGAAGAGGATCTGCCAAGACGAATACTTTGGAATCTTCAAGCGTTAAAAAAGTGAGAATTAACACCCAAATATTTAAAGAGAGAAAAAAATTTGTTCCTTAATCTGTCGTAATACATACTATATGTAGACCAGAATTCTTTAGTTCTTTCAATATATCAATTTCAATATTCAATCAACAATTTCAATATTCAATGATCTTTAATTTCTTTGCGGGAGTAATATCTGAGAAATATAATGACACATTCTGTTTCCAGTTTATGAAATGAACGTTTGTACTTTATTAATTATTGTATGAAATTTTAAGTTGAGAAACATACTACTTTAAGCTTTTTGATATATATATACTATATATATATATATATATTATATATATATATATATATATATATATATATATATATATTATATATATATATATATATATATATATATATATATATATATATATATATATATATATATATATATATATATATATATATATATATATATATATATATATATATATATATATATATATATATATATATATATATATATATATATATATATATATATATATATATATATATATATATATATATATATATATATATATATATATATATATATATAATAATATATAAAAATTAAAAAATAAAAATATATATAAAAAATATATAATAAAAATATATATATATATATATATATATATATATATATATATATATATATATATATATATATATATATATATATATATATATATATATATATATATATATATATATATATATATATATATATATATATATATATATATATATATATATATATATATATATATATATATATATATATAATATATATATAATATATATATTATATATATATATATATATATATATATATATATATATATATATATATATATATATTTTTAATTTAATATATAATAAATATATATATATATAACAAATACTACGTTTGGGGGGGGGCCATCTTTTTTTTATTATTATTGTTATTTCAATTGAATTTTCAGTTTTTATAACCTAGTTTTTTTTTTTTTTTTTTTTTTTTTTTTTTTTTTTTTTTTTTAATCATTTGAAAAGAATTCGAGTTTGAAATTAAATATTTTTTCGTAAATATTTATGACCATAAATATGTTTTTTAACAAATTAAATAATATGATGTTTAAATGCTAAGTTCTTACGTCTGGCAGCAATCACTTCCGAACTTACAACATTTTTTTTCAATTTCTAAAAGCAGTAATATCGTTCATTCAAATATTTGGATGTTTTAGTCTTTCTTTTTTATTTACCTTTGATTTATTTATTAAAATATTGCAATTACTTTATTTATATTCTAAGATTGATATTTTTTATTTTCTATTTAAAATAATATAATTAAAAAGATATTAGAAATTTACTGAACAAATCGTACGTCCGCGGTTCAATTTTCATATTGAAAAGCAAATTATAAAATCGTCAAGAATAATTTATTTAAAAGTTTTTTTTTTGTTGTTGTTGGTTTGATCTTATTTATTTTTCAATAATAGATTTATGTAATTTAGTAATGTTTTTTTTTTGTTTAAATACCAGTTTTGCATTTAAGAAAGACCTTTGTAATTCTGACTCCCCTTCTTTTTCCTATATTTATTGTATCGACGCTTAATTATCACATTTGTACTTTTTAAGGAATTTTAATTGCTCCTTATATATATCTTGTGGGCAATTAAAGGAATTCATCTTTGGTATAAAGAAAGAAGTAACAGTAGTATTTCCTTTAATGAAATAGCAAAATTAAAGGATCTCCCAAAATTAACTAAGGAAGGGAGGTGAACTAAAATCTTTTCAATTTTAATGTAGAACCACATATTTTAATGATTCATAATCTAATATTAAACATGGAAGGAGTAAGATAGAACTTTTAACTATCGTTCAAAGACTCACACTAGTCTACAATCATTGAAATTCTTAACTCTTATTTCCCGAATCATTGGGAGTTTCATTCCCTTTCAGAAGATAAGTATAGTTTTCGATGCTCGAGGTCTACTTGTGACATACTTTTCTATCTTACTGATTTATGGTCTCCTGACCATAGAGACTACGAATATTATTGTGTTGGGGAGCTTGAAATATTGAAAGCTTTTGAGAGGGTATGCAGGCGTCATAGTCATCTAAGCTTTTCTACTCAAGTTCCTACTTCTCCTTGCTTACTCACGTCTACTTTCCTCTCAGATCGCACCATATCATGCCTAGCAATGCGTATGGATTTTGCGTGAAAAATGCAAACTACAGGTTTGCTCGTTGTGGTGCCACCTTTTTCCAGCCACCTCGATTCTGTGGAACTCTCTACCTTCATTTGTCTTTTCTGCAATATTTAATCTTTCTCTTTAAAACCAGCGTCTTTTGTGAGGTTTTCTTTATTTTTATAATGATACTCATTCCTTGAATAGGGCCCTGCCAGGAAATGCAAATTAAAAAGAACAATGAGGTTCACTGCTTTAGGGTATTATACCCTGCAAGGAATCTCTAGAACAGGTGTTCCCAACCTTTTATTGCTTGTGGACCCCCTGAATTATAACTTACAATATTTTATCATAGACCCCAGAAAAAAACATTCATGGGGTCCCTTGGGGGGCCATGTGGACCCCTGTTAATAATCACTGCTCTAGAATGGATAACGAATTAATTTATACATTGGCAGTACGAAAATGCTTAAACAACATAAAAAGAATATTTTGGTCTGTAAACCAAAATAAAACAATTATGTAAAATTAATTGCTTCGAAATATGAGGGAAATTTTCCTTCAGAATTTTTATGCAACTTGACAAAGTATTCAGTAATTATTATTATTATTATTATAATTACTGAATGTTTTTATAACAGACATTTTCAAAGAATTTAGCAGTTCATTACAGAAATAATTTATTCGTTCTACAAAAGGAGAAAGAAAACATTTGTTTTCAAAACATAAAAGTGGAAGAAAGAAATGCTTACTTTAAAAATATAATACAATGGAATTCCAAAGTATAAATCCAGTTTGTTTTTCTGGCTATAACAGTATAACAGGGTATAATAGTTCTTATTTTTATAAAACTATATATATATATATATATATATATATATATATATATATATATATATATATATATATATATATATATATATATATATATATATATATATATATATATATATATATATATATATATATATATATATATTATTATGGAGATATGAACCTAAAAATTATATTGAAATGCCTGATTTATTTTCTATTTTACTTAACTAACAATTTTTCATTGGCCAAAAAATGTGATTTTGTTGAAACTTTTCTTGAACATTCCGAATATTACGGCCACTTATCTGAGTAAGTGTTTAATATATATATATATATATATATATATAATATATATATATATATATATATATATATATATATATATATATATATATATATATATATATATATATATATATATATATATATATATATATATATATATATATATATATATATATATATATATATATATATATATATATATATATATATATATATATATATATATATATATATATATATATATATATATATATATATATATATATATATATATATATATATATATATATGGTGCTATTGTCTATAAAATGCGGTCTACAAAATTCTCTGTATGCAAAAATTAATTGGAGATACAAATGCATGTCATACGAACATATTTGTAATTTTTTGAGTGCGAAAATTAATGGAGATACAAATGCATGGCATACGAACATATTTCTAGTTTTCTGTATGCAAAAATTAATTGAAGACACAAATGCATGCCATAAGAATATATTTGTAATTTTTTGTGTGCAAAAATTAATTTGAGATACAAATGCATGGCATACGAACATATTTCTGATGGGGATTCTACCTTCCTGTCCTCTTGACCCGTGAGTGCTAGTGAAATAATTAATAGTATCTAGGGATTGTAGACCTCAATATAATTTGAATATTGCATACTCATACTGTAGAAATACCCATTTATTTGTAAATATTCCCTATTATTTTATTTATCGTTCTATTTTTTCACTCAGTATTTTTTTCCCCCATTTTGCAGTGATTTAGACCAAGGGTGAAGAATCTGTAGCCTCCTTACCAATTAAAGGCGACCTTCGGACTCAATTTTTGTATGGCATACAAACTAGACTTGCTGAAAATATATATATTTTTTAATTCTATAATCTTTTCATTCATTCCTTTGTTTCTCTCTCTCTCTCTCTCTCTCTCTCTCTCTCTCTCTCTCTCTCTCTCTCTCTCTCTCTCTCTCTCTCTCTAATGTATAATCTAATTTTATTTTTAATGCATGTTATTTAAATGATATTTTACTTTAATTAGTGCGACTTACGGCATACGAGTATAAAGGTTTCCCATCAATGGTTTAGACCTTACATAATGTAAAATAAAAAGAAATAATAACTAAAAGAAATAAATTAAAATTAAAGAATAAATATATACACCCAATCAAATATTGGGAAAAGTTAATTTAATAGTAGAGAAATTGAATGAGGCTGAGAAATCCTCAGCTCAGAAATAGCTGACAAGAGGAAATCACACTGAGACTGTTTTTTTTAATTTGATATTTAAGAGTTAAAGAAGTGAAGAGCATATGTCGTTCCTCTAGGCCAGAGGTTTCCAATCTTTTATTTACTTGTGAACTCTCTGAGCCCTAATTTTACGAATGTGGAGCCCATGGGTTTTATCTTTACTTATTTTGACCCCATGAGTCCTAACTTTACGTATTTGGACCCTTGTTTACTAAAATGTAATTCCAAATAACATTAAATATTTATTTGTAGGTTAGTAAAATCTAATAATTAATTCAAGTTTCTGTAGTCCCCTGGGAGTTCATATGTACCCCGGATGGGAAACGCTGCTCTTGACAATCGCCCAGAGCGAGAGCTCGTGATGTTATCAAATATGTTTGTATTCAAATGTTTAATATAAAAGAAAAGAAAACGGAACTAACTCATCGATGATCAGATTTTTCATAAATTTGTCAGATGAACGCAAACTCAGGCGTTAAAAAAGTGAGGAAGATTGAATACGGTGAGAAAAAGACTTTAAAAAAAGCTTTGGCATCTCACAGACATTGCTTTGTTCGAAGAGTGGAACTTTCTAGTTAGTTTCAAAGATTCGTAAGTAGTAGGGGAGCTGCACTGTCGGTCAAGCAACTGCTGCTCCGTAGATTATTTCAAAACGCACCGAGGGGGAAAAAGGTCGACCCTTTGAAGTTTTTTCGACCGAACGGTCGTTATTATTTTAATTTTTGATTTTTTTTTAATTAAAGTAAAATAAATAATAATTTAATAACTAAATAATAAATAATATTTAAAAATTAATAAAAAAATAAATATATATATATATATATATATATATATATATATATATATATATATATATATATATATATATATATATATATATATATATATATATATATATATATATATATATATCCCTGGGGGATCCAATAACCTCACCCCCCTATATTTTTACGGCTAGAAAAGTAATTAACAAGCCAGAGTTTGGGAAAGAAAATAAATAAAAACAGTAAAATAAAATAAATATTAAATAAGTAAATGATAAATAATAAGTAAATAAATAAATTATATATATATATATATATATATATATATATATATATATATATATATATATATATATATATATATATATATATATATATATATATATATAGTATGGCATAGGGGTTCACCGTCTCCCTACCCCTCGAAGAGGTTAATTCAGAATGAAAAAATTAATGACGATCGAAGAGGTTAATGAAGATTGAAGAAGTTAATGAAGATCAAATAGACTAATATAGATTACAGAAATTAATGAAGGTAGAAAATGTTAATGAAGCTTAAAGAAATTAATGAAGATCGAAGAGGTTAATGTAGATTGAATTAATTAATGAAGATCGAAGAGGATAATGTAGATTGAAGGGTTAAAGAAGATCAAAGAAGTTAATGAATATTGAAGAAGTAAATTATATGAAGATTGAAGAAATGAATGAAGAAAGAAGAGGTTAATGAAGATTGAAGAAGTTAATGAAGATGAAAGAGGTTAATGAAGATTGAAGAAATTAATGAAGGTAGAAGAGGTTAAAGAAGATTAAAAAAGCTAATGAAGATCAAAGAGGTTAATATAGATTGAAGAAATTAATGAAGATCTAAGTGGTTAATGAAGATTGGAGAAGTAAATAAAGATCGAAGAGGTTAATTCAGATTGAAGAAATAAATGAAAGTAGAAGAGGTTAAAGAAGATTAGAGAAGCTAATGAAGATCAAAGAGGTTCATGGATATTGAAGATCTTTCACTAGAAAAAATCGACAGTTCATTTGATATATGACCCTCTCTTTCTATTAGAATCCACCAACTCCCAAGAAATAATGATGATGAGGAGAGAGAGAGAGATGGAGATAGAGAGAGACAGACAGACAGACAGACAGACAGACAGACAGAGAGAGGATGGATGGTTCTTTTTGAATGCTTCTCTTGCAAAAAGACACTTTGAATGCAACTCATTTTCATAACTCTTTAGAAAAGTAACAAAAACCATAGTTAATTAAAAAGTTTAAAAAAGAAAAAGTGTATTGGCGTGTATCGTGCGGTTCATGTAGTAGGCAAAAGAAATTTTCCCTAGATCAGGGGTTCCTAACCTTTTATGTTTGCTGACCCCTGAGTTCTAACTTTACGTATGTGGACCCACTAAGACCTAACTTTACGTATATGGACCCCATATACTTATATGTAATATTCCTTAATTAAATATTTTTTTTTTGTAAATTAATATAAGCTAATAATTATTTCAATCCAAGCTTCAATGGTCCTGAGAGGGTCCATATGGACCCCCGGTTGCGAAACCCTGCTCTAAAACCCTCCTTCAAGCACTTCAAGAAATATACTATAGGTCCCATATGTGTAAATGAGGTGTGAAAGCAGTGGGTAGAGATATTACAAAATGTGTTAGTTTACATTCAAAATTCATATGCTAAATAGAATGATTCTCAAATCGCTTATCTCTAGTAATATATATATATATATATATATATATATATATATATATATATATATATATATATATATATATATATATATATATATATATATATATATATATATATATATATATATATATATACAAGGTATTCTCACTACATCCCGAGACAAAGTTGCTTCATTTGTTTGCAACCCAAGTGTAAAAAGAGAACTCCCGAAAAGTGCGAAGAAATGGAGTTGAAAGAGTTGCCAATGTATCACAATATGATCGAGGTCGGATTCCTTGGCAATGATCTACCAGACCATGTTCACATTCGCGTTCCGATGAGCAAACTTTGTTACATGCTGGTATACTTCAAATATTTGTCCTAACGAATCGTTGGGACAAGTGACAAGTAAAAAAAATTTCAATTGAGAAAAAGTCTTGTAATGACTAAGAAAGTTGCTTCACCGATTTATTTCCTGAAAAGAAAACTGGAAAAATATTTGTTGTACATTTTTGCCACTTGTCCCAACGATTCGTTAGGACAATTTTTGTACTATAATGATATTAAGTAGTTTATTAATGTATGTTTTGCTTCAGGAAAATTAATTTGTTTTCATATATATATATATATATATATATATATATATATATATATATATATATATATATATATATATATATATATATATATATATATATATATATATATATATATATATATATATATATATATATATGAAGAATAGCTTTATATTCACTCTTTACACTATCAACGCTTGGGATTTAATTTAGTTTAATTTAATTTAATTTAATTCCTTCATCCTTTGCTACAACTCTTTCTCTTAATGAAAACAAATGTTTTGGCACACCATTATGAGTCCCTTCTGATATCCTTTCCGGTCGATCTGTTGTTATTGAAAAATTTCAATCGAGTTTAAAACAAAGCTTTGATTTTGAAATTTCCTTCTTTTGATAACTTTTCTCTTCTTGTAACAATGTTTCTGATTTCCTTTCCGGTCGTTCTATAATAGCCTTTTGTAGACGGTCGCATTTTATCCCCCAAAAAATTTTAGTGGCTGCCAATTCCCAAGTCTATTATAATTTGACCTCATCCTTCATAACTCATTTCATTTTGAAGGGAGTCCCACTCAACAGCAAATAACTGATTTTATGAAAATGGCTTTTAGCATATGACTTCTGATCAATCTCGTATCCCACCCCTGGTGGGATATATTTTGAGGGGGGAGATTCCACTTCATCTTATCAAATACATCTCTCACTAAATCCCTCCAATCTCTTTCTGATCTACGACCAATTACTATACCCTCCCTACTATCGCTATTTAAACTAACATTGCTCTTCTGAACTCTGTTGTGACATTTCTCCTCCTTTGAGGAGAATCCAAAACCGCTAAGCTCTTTCTCACACGTGCTCTACCGGTAAAGTTTGGAACTGTGGAACTCACATCCTTTTAGTTTCCAGTTTTCCCACTTTCTCAGATTTGTAAAGGTATATTATATATATATATATATATATATATATATATATATATATATATATATATATATATATATATATATATATATATATATATATATATATATATATATATATATATATATATATATATATATATATATATATATATTAGGTAGAAATGGTAAAATATGAAGAGACTTTGGTTGGTTTTTCATTTTGGCAATGTTTTTACAAACTTCATCAATGCGACACTTTTTATGACGTTCCCAAAATGCGCGTCAAAAAAGGAGACTGTGTTTTTATTTCTGTTATGTTGAACAGAGAATATTACGACAAGGTAAATATTATTATTATTATTATTATTATTATTATCATTATCATTTTTATTATTATTATTATTATTATCATTATTATTATTATTATTATTATTATTATTATTATTATTATTATTATTATTTTCATTTTTATTTAGAAATCTGTATTTCACGAACATTGTACTATTCGAGTAGGGAAATTCTCTTGGTTGTTTTTACCTATGGGATCTGTAAGAGGGATCGAACCGGCGTCCTCAAGCACTTGAGTTAGTAACACTATCTTTTGTGCCTTTGCATACGGCAATAAGGTACAATAGTCGTTGATTTCACTTCGAATTTAAATTTATTAGTAATTGTAGTTTGACTAATAGTCGTCATTTGTATTTACAAGCATTAGTATTTGTAGTTTGACTAATAGCATTAATTGTAGTTTTACTAATAATAGTAATTGTAGTTTGACCAATAGTAGTAATTGTAGTTTGACCAATAGTAGTTATTGTAGTTTGAATAATAATAGTAATTGTAGTTTGACTAATGATAGTAATTGTAGTTTAACTAATAGTAGTAATTGTAGTTTAATAGTAGTAATTGTAGTTTGACTAATAATAGTAATTGTTGTTTGACTAATAATAGTAACTAGTTTCACTAATAGTAGTAATTGTACTTTGACTAATAGTCTTTTTAATTTTCCGCAATACTTAATTTTATTTGTTAATTTAATTTAATAATTTAATTAGTTAGGGATGATACTTTGACCAATATTCTCGTTAATTTTTTTAATATTTAAGTTTTTAACTCTATATTAAATTCTTTCACGTAATTAGGAATGTTAGTTTGACACATTGTCTCTTTAATTTACAGTAATATTTAATTTTTTCACGTAATTAGGAATGTTAGTTTGACAAATGGTCTCTTTAATTTACAGTAATATTTATTTTTTTCACGTAATTAGGAATGTTAGTTTGACAAAAGGTCTCTTTAAGTTACAATAATATTTAACTTTTTACACATAATTTGGGATGTTAGTTTGAGTAATATAGTATTCTTATTAACCAGTATAATTTTTAATTTTTTTTTACTATACATTAAGGATGTTAATTTAAATAATATAATGTAATTGTTAATTTACTGTAATATATAATTTTTGACTTAATTGATGGTTAGTTTAGCTAAAATAGTATTTTTGTTAATTTACTATAATATCTATTGTTTTTACTTTTAATTCGGAATGTTAGTTTGACTAATATAATATTATTGTTAATTTACTGTGATATTTAGTTTTTTACTCTAAATTAGTGGTTAGTTTGACTAATAAAATATTATTGTTAATTTATTGAAAGATTTAACTTTTTTGTTTTTTTACTTTTAGAGAATTTAGTTTGACTTTTAATATTCTTGTTAATTTTCTGTAAAATTTAATTTTTTACTGTAAATTACTGATGTTAGTTTAACAAATAATTTAATGTAATATTTATTCTTTTACTCTAAATTAGTGGTTAGTGCTAGTGTGGCTAAGAACATTATTGTTAATTTACTAAGATTTAACGTTTAAAAAAAAGAAAAAAAACTTACAAATTCTTTAAAAAATATTTGAAAATTGGAGTTAAGATAAATATAAATCTTTCCGGTTAATTAATTAAAAAAAACCGACTTGAAATAATAATTTTCAGAAAACGAACTAATTTAACATTAAAGTTACTTGTAACTTCATCGTCCAGGCGTTTGTTATTTTTGAATCTGTCCTCTTTTGAATCTGTCCTCTTTTGAATCTGTCCTCTTTTGATTTGTCCTCTTCTATTGATTGGAATACATATGAAATATATGCATTAGTCTATTATCAGATATGAGAGAGAAATCGTTACCAAGTACCCTTTTTAAAAATAAAAGTAAAAATTATATATATATATATATATATATATATATATATATATATATATATATATATATATATATATATATATATATATATATATATATATATATATATATATATATATATATATATATATATATATATATATATATAATATATAGGACACGCGAAAGTAAATGAAATAATTTAAAAAGCAAACGGTATGTTGAAACTATCTGTATCATTCGATTAAATATTTCTGTGTTTGGCTTAACATATTTTTAAGAGTTTTTTAATATTAATTGGATGCATTGAAGGAAGTCATTTTATTACTAAACTTAATCTAGCCTCCCTTACTATTGGTGAATTATATTTAATTGTAGTATATAAGATTTAGACAAAGAAGTTTATCTTGAAAATGGTATTAAATAATAACATGAACTCAAATAGAAGAAATGTCTGAAAAGTGAAAATTAATATTAATATTAATATTACTGAATATTAATATTAATATTAATATTACTGAGGTTATGACTAAGATCTTACACACTACAAAACTTGAGTTTCATTTATCATATGACGATCTACATCATTTAACCTAACCTAACCTAAAGTTTAAAGTTATGCTTCAATGATATCGTCAAATGACGAAGGATAAGTCAATGTAAATTTAGGCCACAATGGGAAGAGTAATGTGATCAGAATCTTTGAACAATGATATAACATCAGAATAAATCTCTCATCCTTTGCACGTGACTATGACTTGGTATGACTCTCGAGAGTAACCGTTGTTTACAAACACAAGCATTTTTTTCTAGGAATGCTTTTTAATATTATTTTTTGTTTTTGTTTTTTGTTTTATCACCTAAAAGTTCATCAAATAAGTTTCATTAAAACGCCCTGTAATTGACTAAGATTTCTACTAGTCAGCAGTGAAAACAGTAGTTGGACATATGAATCCGTACAGATTATTAAGTAGGCAGGAACAGCTTCTATTAAACTAGCTAAACTCTGTTAGATGTTTAGAAAAAGAAACTGTAAACAAAAATTTGAAAACAGTTTTTTTATGATATACAAATATATTATAAAAGTAATTGCTTTACAGTCAAATGACAAAT
>SEYY01007903.1:0-10120 GCA_009176605.1 Armadillidium nasatum
ATGAAATCACGCCAAAGAATGACTCAAACTGACGACCCTGATCAGTAGTGATTGTCTCCGGCACACCATAACGAGAGACCCAGTGAGCTAAGAAGGCCTTAGCAACTGTTTCTGCAGTTATGTTGGGGATAGGAATAGCCTCCGGCCAGCGAGTGAAGCGGTCGACGCAAGGTGAGAAGGTAAGAGCAACCATCTGAAGGAGGAATAGGACCGACGAGATCAACATGGACATGTTGAAAGCGCTCACCTGGAGGCAGAAACTCACCAAGGGGAGCCTTAGTGTGTCGATGAACTTTGTTCCTCTGGCAGGAGAGACAAGCGCGTGCCCAAGTCTTGAGGTCACTCTGCATGTTCGGCCAGACAAAACGTGAAGCAACCAGCTTCTGTGTGGCCGAAATTCCTGGATTGGCAAAGTCATGCAATGAGTGAAAGACCTGTTTCCTGAAGGAGGAAAGGACCAATGGTCGAGGAGAACCTGTAGAAGTATCACAGACAATGAGTCAAGCAATACCAGGCAGGTGAAGAGATTGAAGATGAAGAGAAGTGGTATCAATAAGAGGGATGTCCTCTGACTCTTGTGCAGCTGCCATGCCCTCGAAAGCTACCGGGGATAGAGAAGAACTTGCGTTAATCTCTATCCGAGAGAGAGCATCAGCAGTGTGGTTGTCGATGCCGTGGATATGCCGGATGTCAGTGGTGAACTGAGAGACATATTCTAGATGGCGCGCTTCTCTAGGAGAATGACGTTCCTGACGAGACTGCATAGCGAAGGTGATAGGCTTATGATCAGTCAAAATGTTTAAGGAACGTCCTTCGAGAAAATACCGAGAATGTATGATAGCCAAATACATGGCCAAAAGTTCCCGACTGAAGGCACTGTACCGTGTCTCAGCAGGTGGAAGTTTTTTAGAAAAAAAGGCAAGGGACACCCACATCTCATTCTGGTACTGCTGCAGGACACCTCCGACGGCAATCTCGGAGGCATCTACCTGAAGGCGAGTGGGAGCAGATTCCTCCGGAAAGACGAGAAGAGTGGCTTCAGCGAGAGCAGACTTACCGTCAGAGAAAGCCTGCCGAGCAGCATCCGACCAAGTGACCTTGGTAGACTGTCCTTGTTTCTTTCCCTTCAGCAGAGAAGTAAGAGGTGTAAGAAGAGCTGCAGCCGAAGGAATGAAGCGATGATAGAAGGTTATCATGCCAAGAAATTGTCGAAGTTGACGCTGAGTTTCAGGAAGAGGAAACTGACGAATGACGGAGACTCTATCCTGAAGGGGTCACACTATTTCACTCCTGAAGGTGAAATAGCGTGCCCTAAGAAGGTAAGTGATGGAACACCTAATACACACTTGTCCGGGTTCACCCGGATGCCAAATTCCTGCAGCCTGGTGAAAACAGCCTGCAGGTGGGACTTGTGCAGCTCAGGAGAGGAGCTGGCAATGAGGAGGTCGTCGAGATATGCCCAGCAGAAAGGAAGGCCGCGGAGCACTGAGTCCATGAAGCGCTGGAAGGTCTGTGCCGTGTTCCTGAGGCCGTAAGGCATGCGGGTGTACTCGAACAACCCAAAAGACATGGTGATGGCAGTTTTAGGGATATCCTCTGGGGCAACAGGAATCTGGTGATATGCTCGCACCAAATCCACCTTAGAGAATATTGTACTACCATGCAGATGGGAGGTAAAGTCCTGAATGTGTGGCAGAGAGTATCTGTCAGGCACAGTCGCAGCATTCAGGGCATGGTAGTCCCCACAGGGCCTCCAGTCACCTGGAGTAGCCTTGGGAACCAGATGAAGAGGAGAGGACCATGCGGATTTGGAAGGGCGGATGATACCAAGTTCAAGCATGTGCTCAAACTCAGCACGAGCAACCTTAAGCCTCTCAGGGGCGAGTCTTCGAGGACGAGCGAAAACTGGAGAGCCAGAGGTCTCAATGTGGTGTTCCACATTGTTTGACCTGGGCCTCTGAAGAACATGTTAGAAAGCATGTTAGAAAACTCAGAAGAGGTAGAGGTAGAAGAGGGTACTACCGAAGAAATATTGAAATGCTGAGTGGAAAATAAACATCCCTGAGCAGAGAGGGAAGTGCAATTGTTAATCAAGCGCCTGTGGCGCAGATCAACAACCAACCCGAAGTGAGACAGGAAATCTGCCCCTAGAATGGGTTGTGAAACATCAGCAATGGTGAAAATCCAACGGAAGGACCGCCGGAGGCCTAAATCCAAGGTCATACTTTTTTCACCATACGTCGCAATGGCAGAGCCATTGGCCGCATACAAAGAAGGACCAAGGAAAGAGGTGGAAGAGAGAAGTAGAAGAAGTATAAGCCTTCGGCAGGAGCGAAAGTTCGGCACCTGTATCAACAAGATAATTGAGA
This sequence comes from Armadillidium nasatum, assembly GCA_009176605.1. Classification (NCBI taxonomy): domain Eukaryota; kingdom Metazoa; phylum Arthropoda; class Malacostraca; order Isopoda; family Armadillidiidae; genus Armadillidium; species Armadillidium nasatum. The sequence continues at coordinate 2,370 of SEYY01007903.1, forward strand.
CCTGATAAAGGGTCAAAAATCCGAAGAAGGCGTTGCTGTGGAAGTTGAGAAGCAAGACCAGTGTCAGCTACAGCAATTACTGACTGGTCGGAACGTTTCCCTGGTAAGTGCAAGGCTTGTTGCACTTAAGAGCGCGATCCCCAAATGTACTATGGTAGTAGCACAAAGGAGAGTTCCTTCTGTGAGAAGGTGAGGGGGCACGACCATGGGGAACGCCTGAACGTGAAGAAGGGGTAGAAGAGCGAGAGCGGTTAGAAGTAGTAATAGAGATAATGAGAGAGTTTATAGAAGCCTGAAGAGAATCCACTTTGGACTCTAAACAAGCCACGCGAGTGTGTAGGTCATGTGCCAGACCTGAAGAAGGAAGTGCAGAAGCAGAAGCGACAGTAGGAGATGTGAAAGTAGGTGCAAGAGGTAGAGAGGGAGTAAAAGGTGCAGAAGAAGTGGTTGCTGCAGAAATAGGAACCGAGGAAGAATGGTAAGTGCGGAAGATCCTATCCGCGATTGCAGCAACCTCCTGAAGAGGTGTAGTAGGGGAAGTAGCCGCAAGTATCCCCTGGGCATTCGCCGGCAACTTCTTAAGGAAGAGCTCTCTGATGAGAAGGGTCTCAGATTCGGACGGCGGAGACCCTAATCGACTCAGCAAATGAGTCATCAGCTTGCTTGGGGTGCGAGCCCCAAGCCCCTCACAACTGAAAAGCTGGCCAATTCTCTCTTCCCTCGAAGTTGCGACTCTATTCAGCAGCTCTGTCCTGAATGCTGTGAAAGGGTGAGGAGACACTTGGATGCCAGGAAGTACATCCTTGACGACGCGAAGAACCTCCGGAGGGAGTAAGGAAACTAGTGTCCTATACTTCACGTCTGAAGTATAGGACAGTGGAAAAATGGCTTGAAGTTGTAGCAGTCATAACTCTACATCACCAGGGATGTAGCGGGAAAAGAAAGGAGCAGGCTGTTGGGGTGCAGGTGGGGGAGTATCATCGTTGGCATGGTTTCAAAAATAAATAAAAAATACTAAACAATGGCGAGTAAAATATATATATATATATATATATATATATATATATATATATATATATATATATATATATATATATATATATATATATATATATATATATATATATATATATATATATATATATATATATATATATATATATATATATATATATATATATATATATATATATATATATATATATATATATATATATATATATATATATATATATATATATATATATATATATATATATATATATATATATATATATATATATATATATATATATATATATATATATGAGATAAAAAATAAAATAATTAAAAATAAAAAAAATTGTAAGTAAATAATATATATGAAGGAGGCCCACTAGTAGGGTTCCAGCGTTGAAGTTGCTATGTTCCTGCTGCTTCCAATCCAGAACCAACACTCCTTGGGTGACCACTTTATGGTTGATGGTTGGAGGTACAATAACGAAGGCTGGGTTTTGTTCTTTTATTTACACAAAATAAACGATTCTGGATGTTCAACAATTAAATAATTACAGGAACAATGACAAGAACCCTATCTAGTAAGTGTCAGCTTGGCAATACCCAGAGAAGGAAGCAGACTTCACTGATGGCTGGTAATTATCCTGCAGTGTATGGTAGATCCAGAAGCACCTTCTGATGGATAAGGATACTCTGAAGGACACTGAGGTGTGTATAAAAAATGTTGCTTGATAAGCAAGAAGTGGTGGTTGCATACAAGAGAACTACAGGCAAGGTATCACTGATGTAGTTGATAAAAATAATAAATACAAGCCACAGCTAAAGTAAACAATGCGCGATGTCTACCTAAAAACTCACAAGCTTAGAAAGAATAAGGCATCCATCTATTACGTCACGCGGCAACAAGAAAAAACGTTGAACCCAAAAGAGTATGTTTTTTAAAGCCACAGTGTAGAAATATATAGTAAAGCGCTGTGAGCCGTGCTGGCTACAATATCTATGGAAAATCCACAGGGTGCAAATTATAATATTAGAACTTATTTAAGGGATAGTACCCGCACTTTAAAGGGAATTTCACTTGATGTTTATATTGATAAATTTTGCTTCTCACTTCCTTTTTTGATAGATGAGGATCTTCAGTTAAATTATGAAGTCAATTTTACAGACAGTGCACTCTAAAATTTAAAAAAATAAACCTTACAAATTAGCTGATGCTAGGCTTAAAGAGGTCAATAACTCATTTTTTGAATTGGATGCCTTATTGGGCACAGATTTAATAGAGTATTTCCCTATGCTAATATTAGTCAAATTCATGAGTGGATCAGCTTTTATATTGAAGGATGGATCTATCATTCCATTTGGGAATGTTACAAACTTTCTCTATCATAATGCAAGTTAGGTTTCCTGAACATTCTTCAGATATTCAAAATGAAAATCCAATTAAAAAAATCAGACATTGGTTAATTCTATCTTGAATACTGTTCATTCTTATTTTAGTCCTCCAAGTCCCATTTTAATTGACTCAGAAGTAGAACAGGGTTTAGAAAATATGTTAAAGATAGAATTCTTCCTTAGGTATTGAAAATATGAATAATAAATCTGAATTTGATTTGATACAGATTAAAAAATTCAGAAGTGGTATAGAATTCAAGGATGGAAAATATCACATTAATCTTCCTTAAATAGAGGAAAAAATTTCATTTCTGTCTTCTAATCATAATATAGCTCTCTCAGTACTTAACAGGGTTTATGACAATTTAAAAAGGAAAAATTTTGTTGAGCATATAATGATGTTTCAGCAACAGTTGGCTGATGGCATTATTGAGGAATATAGGGTCTCCCCCTCTGAATATAAAAACTATGTTTGGATTCCTCACAGGCCTGATATCAAAACTGATGGACAAGTTTCTACGAAAGTCATGCCTGTATTCATTTGCTCACTAAAGGTTAATTCACTCCCATCTATAAATGAAGCAGCATATACGGGGCTGGATCTAATGACTTCCTTATTAGGACATTTATTTCGGTTTAAGTCGAATCAGATTGTTATGTTATCTGATATAAAGCAGGCCTTCTTTCACATCAAATTAAAATGTATGAAGGACAGCAATCGCTTCTGTTTCTTCTGGAAAAGTAATGGACAATTAAAAGCTTATCGGTATTCAACAATTGTGTTTGGTTTTACTTCCTCCCCATTCATTCTCAACTACATCATCAAACATCATGCTAAGTTTACTCAGATGATGAATGTACTCAGATTTTATCAAATATTTTTTTTCTCGATAACCTGATCTTTAGTGGCAATGACCCACAATGTTTAAAAGAACTTTTTCATGAATGCAACAAAAGAATGGAAGCTGGTGGGTTCCATCTTAGATGTTGGGGCTCGAATGATGAGATGATGAGCTATTAAGAAGTGTTATGCAAGATTTTAGAATAATACAACATCAAGAATCAGAAGATAAGGTGCTGGGTTACCTTTATAATCCTAATTCAGATAAATTAAAACTGGCAAGTTTTTCAGTGAATAAAAGGGCAGATACTAAAAGGTTATTGTTATCAGCTGTTTAAATGATTTTTGATCCCCTCAATCTTTTGCCTGTAACGTTAAAGGGCCGGTTGTTAATCAGGAATTTATGGCAATTGGGTCTAAATTGGGACGAGAAGGTCACTTCTTATATTTTATCCTCTTGGTCACTTCTCTGTTCAGAGTTAAGTGAACTCAAAAATATTGAAATCGAAAGATGTGCTTTCTTACCTTCAGCTTTAAATTCATTATTCATATTTTTTGATGCATCAATATCTTGCTATGGTTTTGCAGTTTATAGCGTAGGTCAAAGTTCAAATTTAATATTTTCTAAAGCCAAAGTAGCTCCCCTCAAATCTAGGGCTCTGCCCTCTTTAGAATTATTGTCTGTGTGTTTATTTTTTTTTTTTATTTTTTATTTTTTATTTTTTTTAATATATTAAGTCAATATTTATCAGAATTTTCTGATTCAGTTCGAAAACATAATGGTTTTCGTAGATGCTCAAATTGTTCTTTCTTGGTTATTTCTGCAAGAGCCAAAATTAAAAATGTTTTTGTAAACAACAGACTAAAAGAAATTTCTTTGATCAAAAAACAAGTTGAACAAGAGTTCAAAGTATCTTTTCTATGCTCATATCAATACTGCTGAAAATCCAGAAGATTTAATTACCAGAGTTGTTTCAACCTCTACTTTTCTTTCTAAGTTGCCACTATGGCTTAAGGGTCCTTCTTGGATACTTCAAAATCAGTCTCAGTGGCCTGTTAGTAAACTTAAATGTTTGTCTGAGGCCAATAAGGAAAAGACTTTACAATGTCACCTGTCTGTGGATGTTACACAATCATTGTTACCCTTAGAGCATTATTCCAGTATACATAAACTTAAAGGGTAACTCTAATATCTTCAAGTTCATTAGTAGGAGTAAGGGGCTTGATGAAAATAGTGATGGAATAGCACAACTCTATTGGTTGAAGCAAATGCAACAGCAATGTTTTTCAAGGGAAATCTCATTCCTAAAGAACCCTAAGAAGGATGAAATTCCTTTAAGGGGAGGGTTCGGTTTAAAAAATTTTTTATTATTATTTGAGCGGTTTGGGTGAAATTTTCTGTGTATATAGCTTTTTTCCCGGTGAAAAAAGCTTCATTTTTAGTGTTTTTATGAGTCTATAACGGTTTCATAGTTATTAGTTCATATTAGTGGTCATAACTCAACAAAAAAAAAGGAATAGCGGGAAAAAAATATTTTTCCACATGAGATGAAAATTGGCCTAAGCCATCTTAGCCCCAATCTCTTTAATTCGCTGGAAGCGATTTTATATATCACGCTCAAAAAAAGAGGTATAATCAGTCAATTTTTTTTTTGAAAAATTTGTTACCCTTTCGGAGAAAAAAATTATTTAAAAAAAATTCTCTCCAGGAATTTTGATTAAATTTGGACATTGTTTAGAGGAGAGATAGGTCTACAACATTTATTTAGAGCATTATTAAATGCTATTTGTTTGAAGGAAGGTATAGCCTCTCAAACTTTTAAAATTTTTGAAAATTTTCTAAAAATGGACCTTTTTTGAGAGATCATATCTCGGAACAAACAAATTAGATCGAACAAAGTATATAGAAGAATTTGTAGCCCCAACACTCCTTCTATAAGTGTGCCAAAATTTATTTACGTAGTAATTATATTTTTTTTTTTAAATATTTTTCCTCAAAAATTTGAATTTTTTTTTTTTCAAAAAATAATTTCTTTTGATAGGGAGTCAGTCTTGGACTAATACTGTTTTTTTGTGTAACTCTGGGAGGAAAATTCTATTAAAGGTTTTTGTAGCCAATAGAATAAGGAACATATGTTCAAAATTTCAGACCAAAAATATTTTTTATGTGGCTTCACCGTAGATTTAAATTTTGAAAAACATTCCCATATAACTGCTAAACATTAAATCCCTCGTAAAAACGTTAGGAATCGACTATTTTCGTCGGGAAAAAAGCTATATATACTGAAATTTTCTGGAGAATCGGATAAAAAAAAATTTTTTCTCCTACATCAAACGCAGTCCTTAATAATTAACCAACTCAACTTATTTATTGATGATAATGGAATTCTTAGGTATAGAGGGAGAATAGCTAAAACTCTGCTGTACAACTATGATGTTATAAATCCAGTTCTTCTTGGCAAGAATCATCACCTCAATAAATTGATAATCAGAGATTTTCATGCTAGGTGTCAGCATTTAGGTGTTCAAGCTACCATCAACTTCATCAGATCTCATGGTTTCTGGATTGCCAAGGCCAGACAAGCTGCGAAAAATGCTTTGTCTGAATGCACCGTTTGCAAAAAATTCAATTGTATTCCCTTTAAATATCCCAAAATGAAAAACCTTCCTCATCATAGTGTTAATTTTGTGCGTCCTTTTGATCATACTGGTGTAAACTTCACTGGACACCTGTTTGTAGAGGATGATAATAAGGAACTTAGAAAAATGTATTTATTAATTTACACATGCCTTAATATTAGGGCTATTCACATTGATGGTCTTCCAGATATGTCTGCTGAGTCATTCTTACTTCCTTTTCAACGGTTCACAAATATAAATGGTATACCTTCCAGTCTGTAATCGGATAATGCCAGGACTTTCAAACAAGGAGGAGATATATTGTTAGAATTTTTGTCTTCAGACATGTTCTCTTAGCATATGCGCATCAACAACATCAAACATTATAAGATTCCTATCTACAATAGTTGGGTAGGCTCAGTTTGGGAAAGAATGATACGGGTGGTTAAGGGATGTCTATTTAAAACTATAGGTAAAGCAACCTTAACTTACTATCAATTGTTAACAACGATTTCAAATATTATTAATGTTGTTAATTCAAGACCTTTGACATAAAGCCTTATGGCAACTCACATCTTATATTCAATGAAGTTTCCTTACCTATATGGAAACAACTTCCTCCTTCACAGTCAATATTATCAGAATTATATATCCATGACTCTAAGTACTCATTGAAAAGTATTAGAAACCTTTAGGAAATTATGGTATGAATTTTACCTATTATAATTACGCCAAACAAGTAGAAATCTCTACCAGTCAGAATTGACCAACAGAACAAAGTTTGGAGACAATTCTAATTCAGACACCCAACAAGCCAAGACCCTTCTGGCTTTTGGGCAGAGTTTTGGATGTTATTGTTGGTCATGACAATAAGATTAAAAGAGTTTTGTTTAATTTTTTAGGCAATTTAGCTTCTAATAATAAACATCTAGCCATATCAAAATGAGTTCTCCATGTACGCTCAACTTTTCCATTTTGATGTGGCGAAAATGGTGCTGAAAATTCCTGCCTTATACGATTTTTAATGAGCAGTGATTTGAAATTTGCAGAAGTAAACTTTGTACCATTATCGGACCTCAACCTCTTTACAGTCTCATATGGGGATATGTCTGCTAGAAATTTTTCTGTTGCAGAAATCGTATCAGTTTTACTCTTCAATAAATATACAAATATTGCACGAAAATAGTCATCCACAAAAGAAATAGCATATTTAAAACCATCCCTTGCAACAGGATCAATAGGACCTGCTAAATCACAATATACTAATTCTAATATACCAGTAATATATTTTTCAGCTTCTCTATTTCTAATCTGAGTCATTTTTCCCAGAGCACAAGTACTACAATCAAAATTTTCTTTACTAATAATATTCATACCATTTACTAAACTTTCAAGTTTTAAAACATCTTGAACATTACAATGGGCCATAATTTTATGCCAATCTTGCAAACTATAACTCATTTTCTTAATACCAATATTGTTCAGAAAATATAAACCTCCTGTCTTAATATTAAATACTGTACCATCAGGGGATACTAATTCAGCAAATTTTGGTGTGAAATTTATAGAAACTCCATTTTTTGCAGCTGCCTGCACTGAAAAAATATCTTGTTTATATGATGGTACACAAAGAGCATTTTTCAATAAAATATTGTGACACCATTAACATCACATATTGAAATCTTGGCATGGCCTCTCCCAACTGCAGCATTATTCCTCCGGCTACCATCACCCAATTCAATAAAATGATTTGAGGGGTCAAAGTTATCTTCAAAGCTGATAAATTTTGATTTATCACATAAAATATGTGAAGTTGCTCCAGAATCTACTAATAAGTTACTTGGTGTGAGTCCCACTTTGCTCGTTTCATTAATTAATTATAAATTCATAAGAATGACTCTCA
>SEYY01007904.1:10000-12500 GCA_009176605.1 Armadillidium nasatum
ATTGAGCTTCAAGCTCTATATTATCTTTTATAAAGAGGCTTCCAATCACATAATATTTTTCATTCAAATACAAAAGTACTCTTTTAGTATAAATTTTGAGCTTCAAGCTCTATATTATCTTTTAAAAAGAGGCTTCGAATCGCATAATATTTTTGCTTCAAATGCCAAAAGGACTCTTTTAGTGCAAATTTTAAACTTCAAGCTCCATATTATCTTTTATAAAGTGGCTTCCAATCACATAATATTTTTGCTTCAAGTACAAAAACGATTATTTCTGTGTAAATTTTGAGCTTCAAGCTCTATATTATCTTTAATTTTCATATATTTTAACCAAATATTTAAAACTTGCTTTTGAAATCATCATCTTCATCTAATCCCAGGAAGGTTAATTTCCCTTGTTGGTTGGACCAGCATATTTCTCCATCTCTTCTCAAAAGTCACATTCATAGGACTCTCTCCAAGTAGGATTTGCATCCTTTTATAGGATTAGCATTGTCTCTAAACACTACTAATGCACACTACTAATATTGTTACCACTTGTGTTAATATTAATAATAATAATAATAATAATTATAATATGATAATAATGATTGTAATAATAATACTAATAATAATAATAATAATATAATTATAATAATAATAATAATAATAAAAATAATAATAATAATAATAATACTAATAATAATAGTAATGTTAATAATAATAATTAGTAGTAAAAACAAAAATAAACGTAAAATGTACGTATATTTGTATGGCAATAATAACTTCAATATTATTATCATTTTTATATTATTAAATTATTATGATATTATTATATTACTATTGATATTATTATTTTTATTATTATTATTATTATTATTATTATTATTATTATTATTATTATTATTATTATTATTATTATTATTTCTATTAATATTATTATTATTATTATTATTATTATTATTATTATTATTATTATTAGTTAGTAGTAGTAGTAGTAGTAGTAGTAGTATAACCATTATTATTATTATTATTATTATTATTATTATTAGTAGTAGTAGTATTAGTATTTCATCATTATTATTATTATTATTATTATTATTATTATTATTATTATTATTATTATTATTATTATTATTATTATTATTATTTATATTATCATTATTTTATTGATCCCAGAATTGGGCGAATATTTGTTAGTTAATCTAGTGAGGTAGATGAACCAATGGCAAGTTATAGTTTGTGATGTTATTTCTGACATTAATAGTTAGTATAGTTAAAGATCAAACTCTTTTAAAGAGAAAACTATAAATACAATATTAAATACATCAAACTCAACATAAAATAAATAAGATACAATAAAAAATTATAGCTTTATTATACATAGAATACAATAAAAATAATATAGCTTTTAATCCCAAAAATACAATAATGAACCAGATCATTAAATGCTAAAATAAAATAAAAAGGCATTAAATGCAACAATAAATACAGCAATAAATACAAATTTAGATGCAAAAAAAAATTAAATAAATAAATAAATACCAACGAAGAATTATAAGTAAGATATTGTTAAGAGAGTGGGAGGGAGGGAAAGTTATATGACTGGAAATAACTTCTTAGTTCTGACTAACCTGGATTAAGCATTTTATACAACGAGATGCTAAAAAGTTACTCACAGTTCTCAAAGGATTTTATCTGTGAAAATATAGTTACTTAAATAGTTACTTATTTATTATCTTTTGATACTGCATTAATAGTTACTTATTTATTATCTATAGTTACTTATAGTTACTTATTTATTATCTTTTGATACTGAATTAAATTTGTAGTTATAACAGTACTTTTATATTTTTATTTGCTCATTTTTATTTGTTTTTGTACTTGCATATATATACAAATACAAGTATATATGCAAGAGTTATATTTGTATATTTGTACTAGTAAGTGTGTTTGTATGCTTTTGTACTTGAATATCTGCTTGTATATTTTTTCCAAATCTGTACTTGAATATTTTTTATTTGCGCATTTATATTTGTTTATGTACTTGCATATTTATATTTGTAAATCTGTACTTATACATATGTACCCGTATATTTTTTATTGTATATTAATATTTGTATTTTGTACTTGTATATTTATATTTTCAAATCTGTACTTATACATCTGTACTTGTATATTTTTATTTTACATTAATATTTGTGTTTAAACTTTCATATTTATATTTGTAAATCTGTACATATAAATTTGTACTTGTATATTTTTATTTGCGCAATTATACTTGTATTTGTACTTGCATAATTATATTTCTAAATCTGTACTTATACATTTGTACTTGTATATTTTTATTTTACATTAATATTTGTGTTTAAACTTTCATATTTATACTTGTAAATCTGTACATATAAATTTGTACTTGTATATTTTTATTTGCGCAATTATACTTGTATTTGTACTTGCATAATTATATTTCTAAATCTGTACTTATACATTTGTACTTGTATATTTTTATTTTACATTA
>SEYY01007904.1:30000-35000 GCA_009176605.1 Armadillidium nasatum
GTCTCATCAGAGTCAAACTATCCACCCATTAATTATATCAAACGAATGAAAACCCGCTTTTGGAGTATTTTATTACTCTAGGCTTATTAGATTGAGTCTCGATTTTTGCTTTCTCAAAATTAATAAAAGATTTAAAGGGAAGACGGTCCACCTTGTTTTTAAAGGTATTTTTAGACATCGTCCTTTTTTGAGGCGAGTTTTTGGAAACTCCTCCTATGTATGATTTATTTCTTTGGATGATTTATGTATTTTTAATTTATCTTCTCTTTCTATTGGAATTGCTAGTTCTTTTCTTTTGTTGTTCTCTTTACCTTATCTTTATCTATCGATGTTTTTTCTTGTATTTCTTTCTCTTTCTTTCTTTCTCTTTCTCTTTCTTTCTTCTCTTCTTTCTTCTCTCTCTTCTCTCTCTCTATCTATATATATATATATATATATATATATATATATACTATATATATACGTAGGTGTATTGCATCTATATGTGAACTACTACCATCAATCAATTTTAACATACTGTAACGAGAATTTGACATGTTTTATTTAGCCCATCCCAATACTCCCAATACTCACTTGGCCAGAGGGAAAATGTTTATTAACATGAACATGAATATTCTCTCTCTCTCTCTTCAAAAGATTGTCAGATAGAATATAAAGTCTCAATTAACAGAATGATTCGAGTTTGTTTATTTTTCCCCCTTTTATTGGGCTATTCCTAATATTTCAGTGTTTATATTACTAATCAATAACCAATGTAGAATTTGAGAAAATTAAACAAACACCAAATAAATAAAAACTATATATATATATATATATATATATATATATATATATATATATATATATATATATATATATATATATATATATATATATATCTCCAAGTAAATATGTAATGGAAATCATACTATTATAATAAACTCAAAATATATATGATTTAAAATAATACTATTATAATAAACTCTAAAAATATATGTATTGAAATAATACCCTGTTAAATAAACTCAAAATAAATATGTATTGAAATAATACTGTTATAATAAACTCTAAATAAATATATATTGAAATAATACTACTATAGTAAACTCTAAATAAATATGTATTTAAATAATACTGTTATAGTAAACTCTAAATAAATATGAATTGATTTAAAACTATTCTAATAAACTCTCTATAAATAAGTATGTAATTCCTGACTTGATAATAAACTCGATATAGAGTTAATACCATTAAAACAAACTCTAAATAAATATGAATTGAAATAATATTAATATCATTAACTTTAAATTAATATGTATTGAAATAATACTATTATTTGAACTCTAAGTATGTATTAAAATAAACTCTAAATAAATATATATTAAAACTCTAAATAATTCTGAAATGTAATAACACTATTATAAAAAAACTATAAATAGATATGTATTGAAATGATACTATTATAATAAAATCTATATATGTTTTGAAATTGCACTATTATAATAAAATTAAATAAATATGTATTTATATAATACTATTATCAAAAACTTTAAAATTAATATATATAATACTTTTATAACAAACTCTAAATAAATATATATTGAGATAATACTATTTTAATAAACTCTTTAAATTTAAAAATAATAAAATGCTGATTGACAAAAAAATTGTATCGGAATAAATTTACAACAATAATATTTAATATTTTTTAATTTAATTTTATTTATTTTAATTTAATTTTTCTTAATATTTTTCGTAATAAATTTAATAGAGATCTGAACCACAGTACCCTTAAAGTAATTGAAAATAAAGTTACCTAAATATATCTGGAAAATAAAAATTAATATAAAGACAATTGCAATTCAGTTGAAAAAATTAAGTTTAAAGAAAAGGTAAAAACAGGAAATATGAGAAAGATGGAATATAAACTGAAATATCTGGAATAAAAGTTGAAATACCTGGAATCGTATTTAAAATATCTGGAATAGTATCTAAAATAACAGGAATTGGAATAAATGGAAAAACATTTGGAATATCTGGAATCGTGTTTGGAATATATGGAATAATATTTGGAATATCTGGAATCATATTTGTAATATCAGGAATAGTTTTGGAAAAATCGGAAAAAACATTTGAAATATCTGTAATCGTATTTGGAATATCAGGAATAGCATTTAAAATATCTGGAATCGTGTTTGGAATATGATTTGGGAATAGTTTTTGAAATATAGGAAAAACATTTGAAATATCTGTAATCGTATTTGGAATACATGTAATAATATTTGAAATATCTGGAATCATATTTGGTAAATCTGGAATAGTATTTGAAATATCTGGAATCATATTTGGAATATCTGGAATAGTATTTGAAATATCTGGAATCGTATTTGGAATTATGGAATAATATTTAAAATATCTGGAATAGTATTAAAAATATCCGGAATCGTATTTGGAATATATGGAATAATATTTAAAATATCTGGAATAGTATTTGAAGTATCTGAAATACCTGAAAAAATTTGGTAGATAAAAAGAAAGAAAAGGAAAGATAAAAGTAAAAATAAAAGTAAAAGATAAAAAAAATAAAAATGAAAAAAAAAAAAAATATAAAAATAATAAAATAATAAAATAAATAAATAAATATTAAAATAATAAATATTTAAAAATAAATAAAAATAAAAAGAATAAAAAAATAAAGAAATTGAAAAATGAAAAATATATAAAAAGAATAAAAAGAAAAAAGAAAAAAAAATTAAAATATAATAAAAAGATGAAAAATAAAAAAAAGAAAAAAAAATATTTAAAAATATAAAAATAAAATATTAAAAATAATTAAAAAAATAAATAAAAAAGAAAAAGAAATAAAAATTATAAAATATTAAAGAATAAAAAAAAAGAAATAAAAAAAATTTAAAATAAATATATAAATATTTAAAATAATCTAAAAATTAAAATAAAAATATTAAAATTACTAATAATAAATTATTAAAAAATTTTTAAATTTTATTTTATAAAAATTTAAAATTAATACATAATATTTAAAATTTTATAAATAAAAGATTTAATTAAAATAAGAAATTAAATAAACTAATTAAAAATAAAATTTTAAAAATTTTAAAAAAATAAAAAAGTAAATAAAAAATTTTTTAAAAATAATATAAAAATATTATTAAATTTTAATTAAATGAAAACAAAAAGAAGTATTGAATAATGTAATAATTAAGCGCAAAATTTATTAGCTTAACATAATACTCTATAATATTTAAATTAAATATATGATTAAAGTTCAACATGCTCCTATACAAGAAGTTTAAAAAAGTGAAAGGAAGTGTGTCCTAAACTTTATCAGCAGAATTCTTGAAAAATTGAGCATAGACGATAAGTCTAATGTTAGAGATTGTGATAGACAATAAAATTGTGATAGACATTGACTATGTACCAAACGGGTATTGTGACTTCTTCTTTAACAGAACAGGTATAGCGGTACAAAGTTTAGATTATTGAAGTACGTTAACAAAAGTAACTGTATAAAGAGAAATGGATCAGTTTAATGGTTTGTGTAAGGCTGAAGAAAACCAGTAAGTGTAGTGTAAGTGTAAAAGTCTTTAGCTTAACTCTACAGAATAATGAAGGGTAGTGTCATCAGTAATAGAATATGTAAATGATGAAGTGTCAAAATATCATTCATGAAAAGGAGAAAAAGAGTAGGAGTAGAGCAGAACATTGAGGATCAACTATTGGCAGATGTAAACGAGTGAACCAGGGAAGGAATTAACGAAGGTGATCTTCAGAATCATCCAGAACGAGAATATTTGAGAAAAAAGTGAAGTTGGGCTTCATTTTGGAATTTAGATTCCATAACCGGAAAATTTACTAAATTAAATTATAACATCAATAATGTATGAATTAAGTGGCTGACTTTCATGAGAGGAAAATCAAAAACAGAGAATAGACAACATCGCTGCATAAAAATCGACAACATCCGTCATTGAATGAAATTGAGGTTAGAAATTTCAAAGGAAATAGAGTAGAACTTGTGTATGTTTTCTGAGAACTCAAATGTTCTTGTGCCCTTCTGCTTTTTCTAAGTCACTTGACCCTTTATCTTTGCCACGCGACATTGGTGCCTTGTCTCTTTTCAATAGATACTACAGCTGCAAATGATCGAGGGATCTATCCGCTCGTATACCTCTGACTTTATGGCGTCCTCGCCGCACAAGAGGTTTATAATCTGCACATAAATTTTGTGTGAACACTGGCAACTCCAAGCTTGTCCGCTTTGGTGCCTCCTTCTTTCCTGCCACGTCTGTTTAGAGGAATTCTCTTCCATCTTCTGTGTTTCTTGCAGAATTTAATCTCAATTTCTTAAAAGCCCACGTCTGAGCTCACCTAAAAAATATGCGTTAGATGGAACCTGCAGAATTTATTTTTCCTTTTATTCTTTCATCTTATTTTTATTCCTCTAACAACTACTCCTTGTATAGGGCTCTGCTAATGAGTGGTGGTGATGTGATTTAAAAAAAAAAAAAATAACAAATATTTAATAAAAAGTGGTTCAAGCCTAGAAACACTCAAGCAAGTTTTCAGTGATATCAAAACTACTACCAAAGATCATCCAAGCTCTATTGCAGGAAAGCATTATAAATTACTTTTGGATACTTCTCCAAATTAACTGCAAAAATAAACAGCGTGCAAATTTTAAAACATAATACGTGCAATATATTATATAAGTAGCATAGAGTGCCCTACTGAACATAGCAACAAACACTACTGGTAAAAAGACAGATGATTTTCAAGAGACACCACAAGTGGCAAAGATTTGAAAAAAGTGACCAACCGTTGGGAACTGGAATGCATAGGAATTTTAATCTAATTTAACACCCAATTTACCGAATATATATATATGTATATACATATATATATATATATATATATTATATATATATATATATATATATATATATATATATATATATATATATATATATTATATATATATATATATATAATATATATATTAT